>QEPC01013222.1:1229752-1264914 GCA_003113815.1 Sphenodon punctatus
CTCTCTTTTTTTTTTTTTTTTTTTTAAGATGGAAGGGCTCTTTCGTCGGGAGGGCCCAGCGGTGCTGTCCCTGATCCGACAGAGGCGGGGGGATTGCCGCTAGCTGGTTAGCTTCCCGCTAAGCGGGAAGGAGAGAGGCAGCGTCCCCTGCTCCCTGGCGAACTGCGAGGGAGCCGGCGGGGTTTTTATTTTTATTCTTTAAAAGAATTCAGATTTCTTGCGGCCTGGCCGAGCGATAACCGAGACAGCGTCCGGGATCGCTAAGCCCAAGTGCCCCGCCAAGTAATAGGACCTAACCACACTCCTACTGTTTTTCCTAGGTTCCTGGAACCGACGCGCGTCCTAACGGCCTCAAGGCAGACGACGGACTGGCGAAGAGCCGGGTAGCTCCGTGGACGCAGGCGCAGACAAAAATTAGATCATCTGCCTCCTAGCGGCCAACGGTAGAACTACCCAGCAGGAGGAGGATGCAGAAATATGAGGAGAAGAGAGTTTGTCCTTATCGTATAATGGCTGTGGAGGATACTGTACACTGTGTGCTTGAAAGCCCATTATATGACATTAGGCAATTGTTTCTATTTCCATTGCTGTCTTTTCTTAGGACTTTTTCCCAGGTCGAAAAAATAAGTATGGATTATGCAACAGAAAAATGAGACTTTTTATTAAGGTTATCTGTGTTTGCCACAGGAAGGCAGAAGAGATTAGGCATGGTTTTATTGCTGATAAGCTGTTAATTATTTGTATGTTTATTCATGTGTATTTATGTTTGGATCAGGGCAAAAGCCAGTATCCATAAATAAACTTTTTTGAAAAATTGAAAACTGCTTACCTGGTTTACATGTCTTGCCATCATCTTCAAGCTGGACTCCAGTGGGACAGGCACAGCTGAAAAGGGGGTCTCTGGGAGACAGAAGACACAAGTGGGAGCATCCGCCATTGTTTTCCTCACAGGGTGTATGAACTTCAAGAAATGAAAGAGAATTGGAATTCACTTCAGGTTGGGATTTTTTTTCCTTTTTGATGGAGGGGGATGGGGGAGAGAACAGGGGTATGGTCCAGAGACATTACAAAGCATACATACATACATAGTTAGCAGAAGTCTCAAATTCTGCAGGAAAGCAGTACTTTTGATATTCTATACCCACCATTTGAAAATAATTTCATATAAATAAAATTTAATTTTATCATTTCAAAACACGGTAAATAAAATTTAATTTTATATCCTTTCAAAACGCAGTGCTGGCCACTTCATCGTACACAGGCCACAGAAACTTTTACGTCTTAACCACATCAGCCTGATGGGCTGCACAGATTTGGTCTGGGACAGATTTTGAAAACTTTTCAGAATATGGTTTCTGTGTTGGATTCAAATGTAAGAGATGGAGATAAAGCAGTTCAGAGAGCCACTGCGGTATAGTGGATAAGGTGCTGGACCTGGGAAGCCAGGGTTTGAATCCTGCTCTAGCCATGAACTCACTGCCTTGGGCAAGTCACAACCTCAGTTTCCCCATTTATAATAAATGGCAATGTGCAAGTGTGCGTCCTTTCCCGTGCTCCCCTCACCCATGTCCATCTTAGATTGTAAGCCAACTGGGCAGGGACCTGTCTCTATTCTCTAATAATAATTGTAAAGCACCAGGTACACTGCTGGTGCTATATAAATGCTTAATAAATAATAAGTGTGTGTGTGTATATATACACACACACACACTTTTATTTTTTACTGGACCAACTTCTCTTGGTGAGAGTATGCAAGCTTTCAGGCCCACAGAGCTCTTCACCAGGCTAAAGGCAATTTAGTTCTGACTTGCCTGTAGCCTGATGAAGAACCAAAGCTTGCACATTCTCATCAGAAGACGCTGGTCCAAGAAAATATATCATCTAAACTACTTTCTCTCCATCCTTAAAAACTTTTGTAAGTCTTATAAAAACCCTTCATACAAGGGTAATATTTGAGGCACAGGGGGTTAACGCAAGGAATAACTAGGTAATACTTATATTTCTTCCCATTTAGAACAAGAAAGAGAAGCGTCTCATCTTTACCCCCTCTAAATTCTGAAAATGCAAATACTCATGGTTTATCTTTGCATATCCCTGTGCATAATTTGGAGATTCTTACTGCTGGCCGATATCTGGATCCTGCATAGGAGGGAAGTCCCCCTGGGAAAAGGAGTGTAGAGCATAAGGATCCATCTGTAGATTTACACCAGATCCCTAAAGATCAGTTAAATAAATTTCAACCACAAATTAATGGATCTAGGGACCAGTTAGATATAATAGACTAGATCAGACATTGATAGAGTTAGTCCAGAGCTCTACCTGACTTAAGCAGCCTAAAGAGTGTCCAGGAAGAAGAGCCACTGGAGATTTTGATTATGGGTATCCAGTTTCTCATTTGACCAGCTCTTCTTCTGGGATCCTATTGGGGTTACTGTCTTGGAACATCATGGGCTTTAAAGGTAAATTAGCTGATAAAGACTGGATAGATTATATATCAGAATTTGATTGTGTTTGCCTACAAGAAACCTGGTTGGGACCTGGAGAAGATCTGCCCAATTTTGGGATTGAATTTCATGGAGGACAAAAATCAAAGAAAAAGGGTAAAATATTGGGTGGTCTGGCAATGATGATAGCCAACTTTTGTGTTCCCTTTTTCCAACTTTTGCCCTGTGAGAGACCAGAATTCCAGATAGGGCTTTTGAATTTTAGTAGATATGTTCAATATATCATCATCAATATATATATCCCCCCCTCCCCCTCTTACAAAGATGATATCTGTTCTGTTCTGGAGAAAAGGATTAATTATCTGGGTGATCAATTTCCACAAGCCTGCATAATTTGTGCAGGCGACTGGAATGCTAGGGTTGGAGGTGACGGTGGAGAGATAAATCTGGATTCGGATGATAATTATAACAGACTCCAACGGATCCCTAGTAGACAATCCAAGGATGGCTATATTAACAACACTGGATGGTCTTTTTTGGCCTTTATTCAGAAGTTGGATTTTACAGTTCTAAATGGTAGATTGAGGGATGATTTAGCAGGAGGATATACTTATGTAGGCTCTCAAGGCCAAAGCACGATTGACTATGTTCCTATTGAATCTCGCTATTGGGACAGAGTACATAGCCTCTCCCTTAATCCTAGGCCAGAGTGACCATACCTCGCTAGAAGCGCGACTTAGTCCGCCTGGACCTGGAGCAATCCAGTGACCACTGTGACCGGTTTATCGAGTACTTTGTAGATAAGATCGCTCGCATCCACCACGATTTCGGTCCCACAGTTATTGCAGAGGCTATGGATGCCCTGTCCTGTCCTGTTTTGTGGGATCGGTTTCAGATGGCATTATCTGCCAATGTGGAGTCCTTGTTGGGATCTGTTCGTGCCACCACTTGTGAACAAGATCCTTGCCCGTCCTGACTGGTGAAAGCCAGACAGGAGACGCTACGGCCGTTGCTGGCTGGGGTGGTTAGTGCCTCCCTTAGGGAGGGCAGGATGCCTGAATGAGGCTGTGGTTAGGCCCCTGCTCAAGAAACCATCTCTTGACGCTGATGCTCCTGCCAGTTATCGGCCGGTCTCTAACCTTCCCTTTTTAGGGAAGGTTATTGAACGGGCTGTGGCACGGCAGCTCCAAGAACACCTGGACCGCACCGGTTTCCTTGATCCCCCTCAGTCCAGGTTTCGGCTGGGTATGGTATGGAGACTGCACTGGTGGCCTTGATTGACAATCTCTGTCTGGCATTGGACCAGGGTCATCTGGTCCTGCGAGACCTTTCAGCTACATTCAACACAGTCGATCATGAGGGATTGGTGACTTGCCTGTGGGACCATGCCAGGATGGTCTTGGACTGGTTTTGTTCATTCCTGGCCGGGAGAACTCACCGGGTGGTCTTGGGGGAGTGTACGTCTTCCCCCTGGGACCTCATGTGTGGAGTCCCGCAGGGTGCCATTCTGTCCCCCCTCTTGTTTAACATCTATATGCAGCTGTTAGGGGAGATCGTGAGAGGGTTTCAGGGCATGCAGTGTCATCAGTATGCTGACGACACTCAGCTCTACCTCTCCTTTTCCATCTACCCAGGCCATGCAGTCTATTTTCCCAATGCCGGTCGGCTGTGGGGGCTTGGATGAGGTTGAGCCATCTGCAGCTGAATCCTGACAAGACGGAGGAGGTGATGGTGGGTGTGGTTGAATCTCCTCTTGTGGGGGGGTGGGGGTCGCCCTCCCATGGTCTCGCAGGTACAGAGTCTGGGTATGCTCCTCGATTCACGGCTCAGCCTGGAATCTCAGGTTGTGGCCGTGGCGGGGAGTGCATTTCGGCAGTTACATCTTGTCCGGCGGCTTCAGCCATATGCCACCGTCATCCATGCCTTCATCACCTCGAGGCTGGATTACTGCAACGCGCTCTATGTGGGGTTGCCCGATAAGCTGGTCCGGAGGCTGCAGCTGGTGCAGAATGCCACGGCTCCTCTCCTTACTGGGGCGGGCCGCAAGGAGCACATGACACCTTTTCTCCGGGCTCTGCACTGGCTGCCTATAAAGCACCGGGCTAGGTTCAAGGTGCTGGCATTGACCTTTAAAGTCCTTCACGACCTGGGCCCTACCTATCTGCGGGATCGCCTCACTCCCCATGTGCCCGTGCGACGCCTGAGATAGTCCGTGGGGGCCTTTTTGGAGGTTCACCAGGCAAGATGGGTGGCCACTGATGTGAGATCTTTTTTCAGTGGCTGCTCCCGTGCTGTGGAATTCACTCCCGGAGGAGGCTCGGTTGGCCCCCACCCTCCTGTCATTTCGACATTTGTGTAAGACCTGGCTGTTCCGCCAGGCTTTTGGCGAGGGGTAGGGTGGGGGCGTAGGGCTTGGGAGGGAGGGTGAGTTTTATGATTTGTTTTAAAATTTGTTGATTTGTTTTTTATTGTTAAATCTTTTGTGTTGTTCGCCGCCCCGAGCTGCCTTTGGGCAGGAGGGGCGGGATACAAGTTTTAAATAAATAAATAAATAAAATTTTAAAGAGTGCTATATTGCCTGATCAGACTGTAGGTGGAACACTGGATAGGTTTGCGGAAATCACTGAATATCTGAACTTTGAAATTTTATTCTGTTCCTATACTTTAGATATTGAGCGACCAAATAAGTGGTATGACAGCGAATGTCAATTAACTAAAAGACATCTTATAAGGGAAAGAAAGTCTTGGGTAGTCAATCAACCCCATTTATCCCAGGTTCCCTATTTGGAATTAATGAGGCAATACAAATTGATGCTCAGGACCAAAAAAGCTACGTATTATAATAGGATTTGAGCTAGGTTGGCGATAGCGGCCAGGACCAGAAATGTTAGCTCTTTTTGAAAGGTTTTACATCAGCTGATAGCTCCCAATCAAAGGACATCGAATATTCCCATAGCGAATTCTAGATGGGAAGATTTTTTCGGAGCCCTATATAGAGTAAAAGATCTGGACAACGATGACCTTGATGTAAGATCAGAGCTACAAGTTGATCCTCCGGCTTTAGAATTTATTTTCTCAGAGGCCAAAATAGAGGAAACAATTATGGCCCTGAAACTGAATAAGTCTCCAGGACCAGACTATTAGTGCGGAGGTCCTGAGAGCCACCCCTAAGTGGTGGGCCTCAGTGTTGTTTAAACTATTCTCTATGGTCACAGCAGGATGCAGGATTCCTGTGTCCTGGAGATCCAGCTGGATAGTCCCTTTATAAAAAGGGGGACTGGTTGGATCTGATGAGTTATTGCCCGATAAGCTTCCTATCAGTGATTGGTAAGTTGCACGCTGCAAAAATTTTGAAACATTTGCAAAACTGGGTTGAGAAAAATCACCTAATCCCAAATGAGCAATTTGGATTTAGAAGTAAAAGATCTACTACAGACTGCTGTTTTATTCTAATGCACTTAATTTCTAAATATGTTAAGATTAGGAAAGGGAAGCTTTATCTTGCTTTCATTGCCTTTACCAAAGCGTTCAATCTTATCCCTCGGGACAGACTTTGGGTTAAGTTAAATAAGATGGGCATTAATGCTAAACTCTGCTCTATCCTAATCCAATTGCATGGAAATAATTTAGCTAGGATTAAAAGGTGGCCCAGGAGGTGTACCAAGTGTGCCAATTCCTATAGAAAGAGGTGTTTGCCAAGGGCGCGTCTTGGCTCCCATGCTTTTTAATCTGTTTGTTGCAGATCTGGTAGAGTTTATAAAAAAAAGTCAAGTCCCCATCCGCCCAAGATACAATCTTATCCAATGTATGCTTTGCAGTACGCTGATGATTTGGTTCTACTCTCCCAAACAGAAAAAGGTATTAAAGAATCAATTAAGGGACTAATTCAGTACTGCCAGATAAATGGTGCTGAAATTAATAATAAAAAATCTAGTATTATGGTCGTGGGCGGTAGAGCTCCAACTCCCAAGTGGGTCATTAATGACCTTAGTTTCAAACTTGTAACTACAGTTACATACTTGGGAGTTACCTTTACTTCCAGAGGAACCTGGGTATCCCATGTTAAAAATAGGGCTGTATTGGTACATACAACTGGTGGCGGTCTCTTAAGGGCCGCTAACGCCTCTAGAGGCATTGCTGTATCAACCTTTCTGAAAACCTATTGCCTTAAAGTCCATCCTATGTTAACGTATGGACTGGAGCTTATCCACTCTCCAGATATTATTATCCTGGAAAGGGTACAGAATTGCATCTTGCGCAGATTGGTTAGAGTTGGTAATAGCATCCCAGGGGTAGTGTTGCGGGTGGAAACTGGTATATTGTCTATTACACATTATGCCCGAATGACTCTAATTAGGTACTGGCTGAGAGAGACTATTGACTCAGCAGCAGACTTCTCTCCCAGTCCAATGCTTAGTGGAGGAGCTCTTGCATACCGGGGCTCGTAGCTATCCTTGGGTGAATTACTTGGTTACTCTATTACGAGGTCTGGGATTTTCCTTTGCTTGTTTCCAGGGGAAATCCGTGGTCTGCATAAAGAGAAATAGATCTTAGGTCTAGTGACATCGCCAAACAAGAGGATATCACCCTGGTTAAGCAATGGAAAGCTGCACCTGATTTGGGGGCAACTAAGACCCTTTTTATTATGGAACCCTATATGGATATCTTCTTGACCAATAAAGTATTGAGAAGAAACTATACCCATCTGCGATTTCAGCTGATTCGATCCGCTGTGTTGGAAGGTAGATTTTCCAAAATTCAGTATAATTTGAGGTATTGCACTTGCTCAAACCAGGAAATTGAATCTACAGAGCACCAAATGTTACACTGTCCATATTATTGTAACCTGAGGGATGTATGGCTAATGCCTTTAATGGAGAAGGCAAGAAGGATAAATAGAGAGAAATTTATGCATTTCTTAGTTAGTTTGACAACACCCAAAGAACTGGTTACAGCTGCTACATTTATTGGTTTGGTTGGAAAAAGGAGGAAATTTATACAATCATGCCTTTTAGGCACTCAGCAAGCTGTTCATTCCAAACTGGCGGATGATTTATAATAATATCGTCAGTTAACTTTGGTGGGTTATAAATAGTGTTTGGTTGTTAACTATTTTTGTCTAATGTGCATCTGGGCTGGGTGTGAACTATTCTTGCACTTGAGTTAATACTAAACTCTCTCTAACAAACTTACTGGATAATAATGATGTTGGTTTATGGTACTTATGTATATGAATATATACTGTTTTATTGAATTATGTATATGAATATTATGGTCTGATATGCCCCCAATTTTGTATTCTGAGCCAGAGCGAAAACTAGGGTCATGAATAAACTAACTGAAAATGCAAATACAATAATTTGAAAAGCACCTTAACTTTGATAAGCAGGACTTTAGGATGTTAAACTCTTCATTTTAAATACAGTACTTTCAGAGAATTCTGGCATGCGTGGATGTTTTGAAGCTATGTCTTCCAGAAACAAACCACATATATGCAAACCTTAAACCCATAGCAAAGTTGAGTGAGTTTACTTAAACTTTATTTAAAAGCTGGGGTGATTGGATCTGCATTGCTTCCACTGTGGTACATGCAAAAAAAGAGAAGGGAGAGGAGAAAAAGGAATCTGAACCTGATCCGAGTGAAGTCAATGGCATCTGAGCTATTCCTAGCAGATGATATTACCCTGTGTACCATGTTTTCCTTGCTACTGGCCCAGAAATACTCTGACCCCAAGGGTGGGACATTCCCTCAGCTGAGAGAAATGATAAGAATTCTGCGCACACAACATAGCCCCATCTGGAGCTCCAGGGAAAACTGTAGTGGTGCACATACGCAACAACCTCTACTGAAGCCTTGCACCTGTTTCTCAGCAAAGCAGATACAAAATTCTCATTTACCACTGCTCTAACCTTTCCCTTTTTTCCCCAATAAAAAAGCAGCGAGTACTGCATTCAGTAGGCCAATTTTTTTTAGTTCTGTTCAAGTGAAGGGCAAATCCAGAAGGCAGAGCCTCCGCTAAAGGAGACATGATATTTATCCCCAGGGCTGAATTACATGCCTATTTCCACTCTATTCTGATTCAATCAATGTCCTATGTGCTTCTCTCCAAGCCTCCCAATCTTCACAAGCTACCATTCCCAGAACAATGCAGTGAGAACATAGTCTGACAGCTCTGCAAAATGCAATACACAAAGAGGCATATTGTCCACTCCAGCTTTTTCACAGAACTCCCATTGTTATTGATGGGAGCCCCACGCATATGGAATAAGGGGAACTCCAAAGAAACTTCATACAGCAGCTCGGACTCTTCTCTTATGCACCATCACAACACTGCAATATTGATGCTAACTCATTCAGTCATCATCATCACAATTTTGGCAACATGCTAAAATCAAATCTGCAATGAAAAGAAAAATCTGCTTCCGAATTTCGGTTTATGCAATAAATAGCATAAAAGGTGGATTCATCTTTTTGTTTTAAATGTAATTATCCAATTGTAGGTTTGGAAGGGACAATTAGTCCAATCCCATTGCTCCAAAATAAAGCTACTTTTTTAAAAAGTGGGTGGGATTATCATCCTTCACTTTCACTTCCAGGGTTTATAAACAAAACCTGGTTTAACATCCTCACACAGATCAAAAAGAAAAAAGTTTAGTGGTCTTCATCCCACTGCGCTGCCTACTTTTTTTTTGATTATTTAAATAAATAAATAAAAAACCACACATCACAAGCTGTGCCTAAACTAGGAATATTTTAGCTCAACATTTTCCGGTAGTATCAGCGTGTAAATACAGTGATGATAGCAGCAAAACAATCTAAAACATGCGTCATGTAGGCCTATTTTATACTCGGCACAATACTCATTTGTTCAGTTGCATAAGGAGGGATGCTCACCTGTTAATTGAACCAAATTCACAAGAGGAAGTGTGGTCTGACCACATGTCCCAGGTACACAGGTGCATTCCATGCTTTCACATTAAAGGCAGCAACTCACAGTTCTACTGTTCACTGTAAATAAGGATTTGGCACCAACTTAAGTCCAGTTGGGTATGTCAGCAGGCCACTAGCATGTATGAAACCCCTTTAAACACCAAGATTATTACTACTGCTAATTTATATAGCACTTTCAGAACCCAAAGTGCTTTCCAAGCCTTATCTAGCTCACCCCCACAACACCTCTGTGGGTAGGTCATTATTATTCCCACTTAACAAATGGGGAACTGAGGTTGAGAGCGCATGACTGTCCCAAAGCTAGCCAGTGAGTTCATGGCTAAGAGGATTTGAATGCTTGTCTCTCAGGTCCAAGCCCAACACTGTATCCTCTAGGTTACACTGGATGAATGAGAATTGTACCCATTGGCTTGAAAACAGCAGCAGTTACTCAGAGCCGTGTCTACACGAATCTCCCCAACAGCACTATCCCCAGAATATTTGGCTATAAAGCATGGACTGAAGCAAACAAACATACAACCCTTCCCACCTCCAATAAAATAAAACACAATATCCTAGCTTTAAAAAGTCCCAATCCTAGATCATACTAACATCTTTATGGTAAGCAGGGTTTTTTCTATCCAGAAATTATAATTTTTGCACAATAGATAGAGAAACTGCAGGAAACATACAGTATGGCTGCC
Source organism: Sphenodon punctatus (assembly GCA_003113815.1). Classification (NCBI taxonomy): domain Eukaryota; kingdom Metazoa; phylum Chordata; class Lepidosauria; order Sphenodontia; family Sphenodontidae; genus Sphenodon; species Sphenodon punctatus. The sequence goes on from QEPC01013222.1 coordinate 1,239,832, forward strand.
TGTCTGGACTCAAGACCTGGATGTCCATTGGTGAGTAAAGTGCACTCAATATTTCCCTCCTTTTTTCTCCAGTCCTTTTGTTACAGGCATGAATGGATCGAGTCTGCCAGTCTGTCCAATACAGTGTCTCCCCAGACAATGTCAGCGCAAACGGGTGAGTCAGACTACCTTCCACGACCTTTTGCCTGGGTTTGTGAAACAAAAACAAAACACAAAAACAGAAGAAAAGTTAACATACATACACTGTGTATGTTTTCATGCAGACCAGAACTGAGCTTCTTAAAAGTCTAATAATGATTTCTTTCCAATCGACTTCACTGGACTGTGGATAACTTTGATTTATTTGGAGCTGAAATCAATCAAGTCTTTCTGGAAAATGCATTACATTGTTGCATCAAGCCAAAAGAAATTAAACCATGAAGGAGAATATGCACGTGATAGGTCAGTTGCCAGTTTATATAGGCCCACGAACGGCTGCATGATATAAGTGAAGTAGATTCATATGCTGTATTTTGACAATGTTCTTAATCCCGGCATACCAACCTGCAGTGTTATTCTGCCGTATTATGCTGTTTCTAGTTCAGTGGAAAGTAAGTACTAAGGTATCCATCTAATTTTTACAATATTTAGGCCACAATCACACCACCATTTTCTTTGGAATAGTACCACTGTGTCCAATGGGATTACTCTGAAGTGACTTTACAACTATAGAAAAATCCAAAAAACACATTTCCACACTTAAAAATATTAATGCTAGAACATGGAGGGTCTGCAATACAAAAGTTACTGACTACCAAGCTTCTCCTTCAGACATATTTTGCATGGCCCCCCAATATACACCATGTAAAGCATGTCTATAGACCACAGTAAAGGGCACTTTACAAATGTAGATAATAATAATAATAATAATAATAGTAAAGCATTTAAGATTTATAAAGGGAAAGTTATACTTTGCATGCTTGCTTCATAGCTGTCAAGCTGGAAATATGCCAAACAATCAAGAAACAAATATATTTGTGTTTCATAGCAACAAGAGATTAGGTTCGGCTAAAAACCGACCACTAGGCACACCAATGCTCCTAACACAGCTTAACAGGATATACGATTATGGTCATCCTTCCAAGGTAACAGAGACTGCAGATCAGTACTCCCCATTATTAAAATGCTGATTATTTTCTCCTCTCATGTAACACTTCACATCTTTTCTCAGGTCTATCCCATAAACTTCCAGCTGTTCTTCTGCCTCTTTATCAAGTCCTCAGCTGTTAATATTATACAGACGAGATGACAGAGGCAAGTGTCCAGCCAGACAGGCTTTAAAATAATTTAAAAATAAAAAATAAAATAAAAAATGGTTTCAAAATTCCTTGCTCCCATAAACAGTAGTCCCTGCAGTTAATCAGTTGTACTTCCCAGTGCTTTTTCTTATGTAGAAAAGTGAAGCTCTCTGTTCTATCCCACAAAAAAGGGATTATAAATTGATGGCCTCAGGTATAAGGTAGGATAGATACTACCAAACTAAAAGCTTTTCTAGCATGTGAATACCCCTTCTCATAGGACTACAAACCACCACCACTCCTTGTATTTGTTTACTGCAGTAGTGCTTCAGTGCCTCCAGCTTGCACACGTGACAGGAACTGCTGAAATCACAGCAGGAGGATCACGGGACGTCCTGCGCACATGTGCAGAGGTTTTTGACGTGATTAGCCTATTTCTGCTGTGATTTCAGTGGTTTCCAGCCCCGTCTCCTGTCACTGAATTAACAGCAGATATGGGCTAATCACATGCGAGGGTTTTTTTGTGGTTTTTTTTAATTTTATTTTTTAACAAGTGGGACTTCACGTGGTCCCTCTACCATGATTTTGGTTCATGGCAGTTGTCCTCCTCCCCCCCAATCATGTGTGCAAGCAGCCTAAGTCACAGAACAAGGCCGCAACAAATTTCAAACCCTTCACCTACTTGGAACTTTTCTAATATGGCAAACTCACCACAAACGGGCACATTTCCTACTATCCATCTCTTATTTATGACGACTCCCTATTGCCATAACATCACAGCGCTCCACAATTTTTAATACATGTATTCCTGTGTTAAGTGCTATTGTCAAGATTTTAATCATTTCTTTAGGATGAGGGAGGAAATTATAAATGGCAATGTAGGTGTCTGACAGGACCGCTGCAATTCAGGACTCCCATCTGTTCAAAGCCTCAGCATCTCACAGCTGTATACAGTGCTCTAGCACCATGTCATTCAACACTTTGCCATGACACTACTCCATAACCACCACCACAGCAGTGGGTTTGCCCTAAATCAGAAGGAAGTATGGGCAGAGCAGGGAAATGAACATAAGTTTCCCCAAGTTTCAGGCTAGCAGTCTGAACATTGTTCCCTATAACCTGGGAACGTGTGTGGATAGCATGTACTTTTACTGGCTAACACATGCACACCAGAACAGAGCCAAAGGAGCAGTGTCAATCGTGTCTGAAGCCATCTATTCACCGTCTATTGAAGAGTACAACTGACCGTCAGGTACTCCACTATTAACTCCATCTAGCGATTACTGCAGCTGTGCCACGTGGGCAGGCTTGGCCTCCACTGCAGTCATCTATGGAGGTGGAAGCAGGAACAGAAACCTGCTTTGCTGTAGCTATAACTGGTTTGGCATACCACTTATGACCTCACAGATGAGAAGTCATTTCCAGGTGGCCAAATTATAGAGAAAATGTGGCTCCTGCAACTGAACTGGTAGAACTTGAAAGGAGGCCTGAAGGTCAAAGATTCAGGTCTAGCTTACATGGAGGATGCGGCAGGTATAAGTGATCGTTTTCACTGCTCAAGCTTGCTTTTTGAAAATAGCTTTTATTTTTTCAGCTCAGCTTCTATATTAGACAATAGGTTATTTCATATTAGCATAAGCCCACATGAATTAGCATATGCAAATTTGTGCAAAGCCAGGGTGGGTTGATTTGAACATTCACACACAAAGCTTCAAAACATGACACACAAAATCACTCTACAGTGGGGCCGATCCCATGCCCCATGTGCAACCTGCACGCACAAACTGTGCACATGTTAATCGAGAGCACATTGTGCGCTGCACGGAACCCACACAGGACTCAAGCGGATCCAGCTTGGAATTGCAGCCAGTGACCCTAAATACTGGATGTGACTGTTTTTTTACTCCCTTCTAAATTCCCTCCATTTATTAGTGACACCCTTGAGACAGCATTGAAACAATGCCTCAGGCCCAACTGTAGTTTACAAGCACAGGCTGCACTCTCTGTAGCCAGAGCCACAATGAACTTAGAGTTCACCCACTGTCAGGGCATCCAGCACTTCTGCACCCCAGTCTCAACACGTCATTTTGCAGATTTTTTTCTTATACTGTAGTCACCACTTTGTCGCCTTTAAAAAATAATTATTTTTTTTTTAAAAAGTGATCTGGTATCTACTTTCTTTGACCTCAAGTGAAAAATGTTACAATCCCAGGACTAACCATCATGAAGGGAATCCTCGGTTTTAGCTGCATTTTGATATTCTGAAGCATGCCACTGCCATTTTGTATTAAGAATTGCAAACAGAACTTTCTAAATATTGTGCTCTCTTTCAAAATCCACAAATATGAGGCTATCCCCAGGGAAGGGGAGAAGAAAATAAATGTCTGTCTTGTACCTACGAAATAGAGACAAAGTAGTACAGCAATATCTTTTATTAGAACAACTCAAGTTGATAAAGGTATGCAAGTTTTCAGACCTCACAGAGTTCTTCATCAGGCAAGTCAGGAATTAGAACTAGAGACTAAACAAAGCAGTGAGGTATATACCGTGATTGGAAACAACGGTAAAGAGAGAGAAGGGGAAGGGAGGAGGTGGTGAGAATGAGCCCAGGTAGGAGGTCCGCAATACAAAAAGGTTGGAATACAACAAAGTGGGAAGAGTAAGAGATGCTGGTAGTAAGTAAACTTAAAGCTTCCTGTAACCGTAGACGGTCATTAGACTTACAGATAAATGGCTTGTGAAATCCATGTCTAAATTGAGTCTATTATTCCTTGTATCTAGTAGCCGAACTATGAATTTTTGTTCTCATGCTCACTTTTTAAAGGTGCTGCATAAGTTTCCTTTTAAGACAAGGACAGAGAGATCAGAAATAGAGTGGTCACTTTGTGGCAAGTGAGTGCCAACAGTAGAATTCGTGCTTTGTCCATGATCTTTTTCTGTGTGAATTCATGCGTTTATGAAAGGTTTGATGGTTTCACCTACATAGTTCCTATGGGGGCATTTAGTGCACTGAATGAGGTATAACCGATATTTAGATTTGCAGTTGTAGGTCCCTTGTAGTCAGAGTATATTTCCATGGGCTGTCTGGATGGTATTCACAGTAGAGATGTGAAGACACATTTTACATATCCTGTTCCAGCAAGGCCTTTTTCCAGTAGGGGTGTTGGTGTCCTGGGGAGTTTGTTCCAGATAATAAGCTGAGAGAGATTAGGAGGTTGTTTGAAAGCCAGAAGAGGGGATTCAGAGATTAGGGATGGGCGAACAGAACAGAGTTCGGAAATTCGGTTTGGTTTGAAATTTGAGTTCGGAAATTCGGTTTGGTCCAATCTGAAATTCGAGTTCAGTCGGTCTGTTCGGTCGAATTCCGAACTTCCGAACCAAGTTCGGCCATTCAAAACAGGTTTTTTGGTGTGTGTGTTACCACTAGGGATGGGCGTACAGAACGGAGCTCGGAAATTCGGTTCGGTTTGAAATTCGAGTTCGGTTCGGTCGACCGAACAGACCAAGTTCGGTCCGAACTCCGAACCGTGTTCACCCATCCCTATCAGAGATCGCTTTCAGGATTTGGTCCCCATCCACTACAGGCTGGAGTTCTTTGTCTTGATGATGTTACATATGAGTTCCAGTTTGTGATGGTAAGTAACAATTAAGATGTGCAGTTGGAGGGTTCCTTCTGTTTGTATTGCAGCAGGTTCTCTCGAGGTATTTGGGTAGTCTGTTCTATTACAGGATCCACTTTTCCGATGGCGTGCCCTTGTTTGGTGAAAGCAGTTTTTAGTGCGGCAAGATGAGTATCGCAGGTCTTCTCGGTGGAGCAATTTCTGTGGTATCCAAGGACTTGGCTATGGATGACTGACTTCTTGGTGTATCTAGGGTGGTTGCTGGATCTGTGGAGATATGTATGGTGGTCTGTTGGTTTCCTGTATATTGTTGTTTGGAGGTATTTGAGGCATGCTGCAATTACACCAGTGTGGGGGATACTGGTGCATAGTGAAGTGACATCCATGGTTGCCAGCATGGTATTTTGTGGGAAGTCACTTATGTTGCAAAGCTTGCACAGAAAGTCCATGGTGCCTTGGATGAAGATGGTCCTTTGCCTGGTGAGTGGCTTGAGAAGGTTCTCTATGAATCCCTATATTCCTTCAGTGAGCGTGTCATGATTGGATATGATGGGCCTTCCTGGGTTTCCCTTTTTATGTAACTTGGGAAGCATGTAGAAGGTACCTGGGTTGGGGTTGGTAGGGATGAGATCAGACAGTTCCTCCTGTAATTTACTGGGGAGGGCTTTAAATGGGGTCTTGGAACTCCCTGGTGAATCGTGATGTGGGATTTTTTTGGAGTTCCTTCTAATAATTGTGGTCTGAGAGTTGTCTGTTGGCCTCAGAGATGTAGTCCTCCCAATTGAGGATAACTATGGAGCCCCCCTTGTCTACTGGTTTGATTACTATATGGTGGTTGAGAATGGTCTCTCTTTCTTTCTGCTTTAGTCAGGTTATGTTGAGAGTGGTGTTTGTTCAGCATTTGACAGTCCATTCTTTTGCTGAAGCAGACAACGTAGTGGTCTAGTGTGCAGCTACATCCATCTCGAGGTGTCCAGTCAGGAGTGTCTTTTTTCTTTTTATTGTTGTCTGGGGGAAGATAGGCAGGGCCGGCCCCAGGGTTTGTGAGGCCATGTGCGAAGTCTAGGAATGGGGCCTAATTTGCATAATTAGGCCCAGCCTAATTATGCAAATGTATAAATTTACATAAAACTTACTCCCTCTGGACAGGAAGGATTCCCATTCTCCACCCCTCCAAGCAACCATGGAGAAGCATGGCCTCCTAATGCTTCCCCTCCCTCCCCAGCCAAGTGTCTACCACCACACCCCAGGAGTGGTTCCACTGCAGGGGCAGCCAAGTGGGCAGTGAGACAGAGAGACTGACTGCATCCACTGCCTTACTGGAGGAGGGGGTGAGCTTAGCCAGTCTGGCCTCCAGGGACTGTTGCTTCCTGCTGCTGGTGCCATCTGTGCCTTGTGCACGCGTGCAGTGCAACCAGTCCAGAGGTGCTGCTATTAAACACACAAGACACCCAAAATGCAGCCAGCTTATTAAGCGCATTATGCCATGGAGACATATAACCAGTTCAGTTGTGCCCCCATAATCAGTTCATGCTGCCCCCACCCCATAACCAGTTCATTTGTGCCCCTGCCTCCATATAATCAATTCACGCTGCCCCCCACCCATAACCATTTAATTTGTGCCCACGGGGCAGCGTGAATTGATTATTGGGGGGGCGCAAAAGAACTGGTTATGGGGTCCGGGTTTAAAGACAGTATTCCTGTTAGCAATAACTTCATTAAGAAGAGTTAGTGAAGTAGCAGCCATAATAATCTCAGAACCATATTTGCAGATTTATTTTCCAAGACAGAGTAGATATTGCTTTACATCTTAAACTCCTACCTAGGATAGTATAAGTAAGACAGTTGTGAGAATGTAGCCCTTTTTACACGGGCCTCTCCCAGCCATAAACACGCAGATTTCTGTGTGTTCATGGGTGGGGGAACCCTGTGTGAATGACGTGGTGCATGCGCCCATGGTGAGTGGGGGTGCGTGCGCGCTTGCCTAAGACGCATCCCCACTCACCCCCCCACTCATCCCCAGGCATGGAGCAACCAGGGGAAATGGTGGTTACTATGTGGGTGTGGATGAATGGTGGGTGAGTGGGGATGCATGTGCAGCCGTGTGCATGACCCACCCCATGCACTGGCGCGCCCACGGGCTCCCCACCCAGCGGAGTCTCATAAAAATATCATGTGAGGAGGCACTCAACGAAGAACAGAAGGTTGCTACCTTGTAAACAAGGTTCTTTGAGATGTCTCCAAACATTCTCACAAATACCCACCCTTTTAGCCCTGCATGGAATTCTTTTCTTATATTTCTAGAAAGGGTTGAAAGGAACTGTCATTCAGAGGGGGAGGGTTCTTTTTATACTAGAGGAGCTCGAGATCATCATGTGGTCTATTATTTGAATAGGGTGAGTGTGCACAACCCAGTTGTGAGAATGTTGGGAGCCATCTTGAAGAACCTTCTTTACAAGGCAGAAACCTTCTGATCAGCACATGGGGAGGAGATGTTTGTAAACAAAGAGCCTTATCTCCCAGCCCGATGGAGTGTCCCCCGCTGCTGCTGTGCTACTAGAAGGCAGAGACAGGTGAGGGATGGGGTCTGGAGCCAGGGAGGAAGAATCACTTACTGGAGGAGAAGCTGGCTGCAGCCTGCTGCCCAGCCAGGCAAGTGCGGGGCCCCAGCTGGCCGCGGGGCCATGTGCAGCCACGCATATGGCACATGTCTGGGGGCGGCCCTGAAGATAGGTTGTTTTGGAGTCCCTTTTAGCAAATGTAAAAATTCCTCTAGTTCACCACATATTATTGTATCATCAGGCTTCTTTGTAAGACAGAAATTTAGTCGCTTAGAGAGTACTGATTATAGAGCTACATTATTAGTTAAGGCGGGTGGGAGTTCCAATGCAATGGTGCCTATGCATTTGCATTGGAGTTTTCAGTCACTTTACTTCCGGGTTGGCGACAATATTTGTTGAAGGGCTCTCCTCAGCTATGGGTGGGACTGACATTGAAAATTCAAAGGAAGGGTGGACTAGGGTCTGGGGCTTTGTAATGTCAGTTTGGTGTGCACTTTATTGAGAAATATGAGGTTGCAAATGCCATTCTGCCCTATGGAAAGTGAGTTACGACAAATGTACTAACGTGTATTGGCAAAATGTATGGTGGTAGGACTGGATGCAGGGAGAAGGGTCAGGATTGCTGGTGGGAGGCAGGGAACTAAAAGGGGAGTTTAAACTATACCCACTCCCTTCCAAGCTCCCCAGTCAACAATTTGTTTCCCTGGGGAAAAAAGGGCTCCTGACAAAAGGAAAAATGGAACAGTAAAAACAGGAGCTGGGTTATTGAATTTTTGGATCACTCACGAGTCACCATGACCTGAAAAAACATTGCACATGTTCTCCTCAACCTGCTAACACTGTTTTTACAAATCTGTCCACATGCTGCACACTCTTCAAATTCTGGGCAAGAATTTTGTGGTGGATGGCTGCAGTCAGCTTTTTGTTGTAATTATCTTGAATTTCCTGCATGATTTCCAGGTGTATTTCAGTTGTACTTAATGAATGGCAGAAGCTGATATGGGAGGGGGAAGAGCTAAAATGTTAGTTTCATAATTTTGAGACAAAATTTTCACAACTACTTAACTCCCCCAAAAGTTTACATGCAGCCTTTTATGCATGCACTCACTTTTATAGATGGAGACAGTATTTCACATGTTATCTTTTATTGGACCAACTTCTGTTGCTGAGAGCATGCCCCAATGGAAGTTGGCTCAATACGAGCTATCATCTGAGCTACTTTGGCCGTTAATATACGGACTGGGGTTGGTGGGTGTTTTGGCGTGGAGGTGGGTGTGCGTTGGGAGCGCACATGCACAAGCACCCACCGCCCGTGGTGTTTACATGGGCACTCACCCATCCCTCCACCCACCGCCGGCTGTGTACATGGACTGCCCCTCCCCCGAAGCACACCCGTCCGAACACCGAGCCGGGGGGGGGTGGGCAATCACTTAATTGGGGAGCAATGTGGCAACCACCCTCTCTCTCAATTTTACACACACAAACCAGGGGAATGTCTCAATTTCACATGTGTAAGCGAGAATTCTAAATATGCATGCACAAGGCTGTATGACAAATTTGTGCATGAGATTTTGAAGGAAGGCTTATAACCGTTTTGAAAATCTGACCTCCTAAACCACGAGGCCACTTTCTGGCTATTACTACAGGTAAAAAGAACACACCAACCCCTTTGTATCTTTACCTTAATCCTCATGCTTTTTCTTTCCTAGTCAAGATGATGGCTGAGCTCACAAGACTCTCTCAGCATACAGTGCTTGTATCTCCATAACAAATCACCATTTTCCCCCCATCTCTCATATCAAGCTCCCCTTAATTATGCCTTGAACTGGAAAGTTCTGGTTGAGTTGCTTTCAAACCGAACTTGTTTTCCCTCTCTCTCTCTCTCTCTCTCACTCACACACACACACACACACACTCCGCTTCAGTAATTTTAATCGACTATACGTAATACAAATTTACTGGTTTATTTGAATTCTAAAGTGATTGGGTCTAGTGGGAGGGGAAATATATGTTATAGAAGATTTATTTGTTGACAAGCTTGAAGTCCAATTAATTTTGTTAAAAAATAAAAAAGGAGACTCGGGCTTGAAGCAGTCCAATTCTCTCTCCCGCCCCCCTGCCCAATTTCTGTTCCAAAGTAAATCCAGCTCATTACCAGATGCCAAGGAATTTTTATTTCATTGGTTTCAGTGCTTCAGACTTTAAAACAAACACACACACCACACACAAAAACACAGCTTTGCCCTGTATAACAATTAAAGAACAGAACTCATGGAATTCAAGAATACCATCATAGTTGCAACACTCTAGTGAGGAGGGGGCTGCAATATAAATGGCAGCAACATAAATAGAGGTTACTTACCAGTAACTTTGTTCTTCGAGAGTGTTCCGCGTATTCTCGTTTATGGGATCCACTTCCTACTTCGCAGGCACTGGAGACCTAGTTGTCAGCAGTTTCCAGGCAGATTACCTGGAAAGATCTATAACATGGTGATGGCTCCGCCCCTCCTCCCCCCACCTGCCCTGTCAAAAACGCGGGCTGACAGTCTCGCGAGGACAGGGCTGCATAAATAGGAGGGAGGAGTCCTCGTTGCCTCAGTTCCTTCCAACCCATCCTGGAAGACTGACCAGGTCCCACCGAGACAGAGGGGAAGGATGGGCGGGTCGTGAGAATACGTGAAGCTCTCTCAAAGAACAGAGTTACTGATAGGTAACCTCTATTTCTTCTTCGAGGATCTCTGCGATTCTCACTTATGGGAGAGTGAATTAGCAGTTAACACCTACCTCCAGGTGGTGGGAGTCGAGGTCTGTAAAAGAAAGACTGCAGGACCGCTCTTACTACAAGAGCATCCGATCTGGCCGCAAGGCCCAGACAGTAGTGCTTGGTGAACGTATGCGTTGATGACCACATGGCAGCTTTGCAGATGTCTGCGATAGGAATACCCCAGAGATTTGCCACAGTCGTGGCTACAGCTCTCGTAAAATGGGCTCGTAGGAGGGCGGGAGGTGTTTTGTTCACCTGTTGGTAACATCGATGGATACAGAGGAGGATCCATTTAGAAAGCCGTTGTGAGGAAATTTTCACTCCTATCATCTGGCCCCCATAAGAAATGAAAAGCGCATCAGAAGCCCTAATGCTCTTGGTTCTGTCGATGTAGAAGGAGAGAACTTGCTTGACATCGAGAACATGTAGCAGACAAGTGAGGTCTTGGAAAGAAAACAGGTAGCGAGATGGTTTGGTTGAGGTGGAAGGGGGAGACGATCTTAGGGACAAAGGACGGATCTGTTCGGAGATCAACCTTTTCCTTGGAAAAGCTCGAAGAGCTGACAGCTCACTGACCCTACAGGCCAAGGTGATGGCCACTAGAAAGGCAGTTTTAATGGTTAAGTTTTCCATGGAGCAAGAAGCCATGGGCTCAAAGAGAGGCCCCATCAGCTTAGTGAGAACTAGATTTAGGTCCCATTGAGGGGCTGGATAGATGACTGGAGGGAAGGTATTGATTAGGTCCTTCCAAAAGGTCCTCATTAAGGGGTAAGAAAACAGGGTCTCCTTGTTGTCCAATTCTAGACGAGAAGATAAGGCAGCCAGATGCACCTTTAAGGAGAAGAGTGATAGTCCTGACCTCTGGAGGTGAAGCAAGTATTCAAATGTGTGCGTCATATTAAGCAAGAACAGAGACACCCCGCGGGAAGCGAGCCATGAAGAGAAGCGTTTCCATTTAGCGGCATAGCAAGCTCTGGTGGAGGGGCGACGAGAGTTCAGGAATATCGAGGCAATTGCTTCCGGCCATTCTGCCGAAGAGGTGGAGCATGTGTGGGTCGTGGTGCAGGATGGTGCCCTGTTGGCAGGAGAGAAGGTTGTGGCGAGTCAAGAGGTGTAAGACTCTGGATGCCATCTCCTTGACAGACTGGAACCAAGTTTGTCTCGGCCAAAAGGAGACTATGAGGATCACGCGGGCGTGATCGGTCTTGATCTTGTGGAGCACCTTGTGTAGGAGAGGTGTAGGGGGAAAAGCATAAAGGAAGTCCCCACTCCAGGAGATCATAAAGGTGTCGGTTATGGAGCCAGGCCCCCTTCCTGCCCGACTGCAGAAATAGGGGAGCTTTGCATTCTCTGAGGAGGCAAAGAGATCTATTACAGGAGTGCCCCAAGTTTCGAAGATGTTTTGCAAAACAGAGTCGTTCAGGGACCATTCATGGTGATGGGACTCCTGACAGCTGAGGTGGTCCGCGAGATGGTTTTCCTGACCTGCAAGGTGTATCGCTTGGAGATAGATGCTGTGAGCGATGCTCCAGGTCCAAATTGCCTCCGCTTCTAGGGAAAGGTGTGTGGAGCGTGCCCCTCCCTGCTTGTTTATGTACCACATGGCTGACGTATCGGTGACAATGAGGACATTTCTGCCCTCTATATGGTAGACAAGGGCTTTCAGTGCCCATCGAATGGCTCTCAACTCCAGGGGGTTGATGTGGAGTAGACTTTCCTCTGTGGACCAAAGACCGGAGACTGAAGTGATCCATGTAGGTGCCCCAACCTGTTGGGGAGGCATCTATTGTGATAGTTGCTTCCATAACAAGGGGCTCGAAGGGGATTCCCTGGAGCACTTGGGACCAGTCCGTCCACCAGTAGAGGGCTCGGAGAATGCCGTCCGGAAGGGTTACTCTCCTGTTGAGAGGATGGGGGTGTGTGTGATAGTACACCTGTTTGAGCCATTGTTGCAGGGGTCGCATGTGAAGTCTTGCGTTGGGGGTGACCTCGGTGGTTGACGCTAGAAGCCCCTGTAGGCGAAGGAAGAAACAGATTGTTCTGGTGCTTCGTGAAAAGAGGCTCAGAAGAACTGACCTGATATTGTCGAACCGGTCTCTCAGCAGATAGGCTTTGGCCCGGTTCGTATCCAAGACAGCCCCTATGAATTGGAGGCGGCGGGTTGGGATGAGGTGGAATTTCTGTGGGTTGACCATTAAGCCTAGTCTGCGGAGCAATGCGAGAGTCTGCTGTATCTGGTTGGAGTAGGCCTGAGCTGGTGCTTGCTACCAGTAACCAGTCGTCTAGAAATGGAAAGACCTTTATGTCGATTTTCCATGCACTCTGTGCACACCCTTGGAGCGATGGAAAGTCCGAAGGGGAGGACCATGAACTGGAAGTGAAGGTCCCCTACAACAAACCGTAAGGGAGGATAACCAGTCTCCTTGTTGCAAACCCAATAGAATAATAAAAAGGGAAGTCATGCGGAATCTGTATCTTCTGATGTAAGAATTGAGGGACCTATTGTCCAAGATAGGCCTGAAGCCACCATCTTTCTTGGGTTTCAAACCCAACAAAGTAGTTATAATAATAATAATAATATTTATTGCGGCCAAAGCCAGGAACACATAAAAATGTAAGACATACAACATGAAAACAACAATCTACATCTAAAGAAATACAATCATAAGGAAAAAGAAAACAACCCGGGCCAGCCTATATAACTAATTTCCCCAGCAACCAGAACCCAATTGCACTAATTGCCAAATATCCAATTTCCTCATTGACTGACTAAAAAAAGATACCAGATAATAATAATAATTTTGACCATCTGCCAGTAAGACTCCTAATACAGGCCCAAGGCTAACCGTCAATAGGCTGCTTGAAGTTTACAAACAAAGTCCGCAATTTAAATGCTCGCATCAGAAAGTGAGCCACCACTGTTGTAATTGCAGGATCCATATCTGCCAAGGCAAATAATTGGAGGCTCCACTCAGTTCTCCCTGGGAGCCTCCGGAAAACCGGGGCAAGGAGCTCTGTGCGAATAACGTCATAAAGATGACAATTGCATAATATATGGTGGACCGTCTCCACACTTTCAGCATCAAAGGGACACAATCGATCAGCAAAAGGTATAGCCCTCAAACGCCCCTCATAGAGGGCAGAGGGTAGGGCATTTAGCCTCGCGCACATAAATAGGTACCTCCCCCTAAAAGGAATATCCGCAGAGAGATAGGCCGGCCTCTCCAAGGGGGATTTCAAAAGGGGGAGGTAACCCACCATATGGGCCGAAGCTCTAATTTGCGCCATCTCCTCCTGGAGGCTCTGGTCCCACAATCTCCTCAGTATAATATGCAAGGAAACTCCCAAATCCTTACCAGCAAAAAAGGAGGGGGCAAAGCCTAATTTACAGAGAGCCCGCTCCACTTCCTTCTGTCATTGACTCCTATAGGAGTCCTCCCTCCAGTATTTAATTAACCCCTTCCTCTGTGGCACATAAAGCTTGGCAACAAAGTAGTTTGAATAGAATCCAGAATTACACTCCTCTAGGGGAACTTCTTCGATGGCGCCCTTAGAAAGTAGCTTATGTACCTCCAGAAGTATTTGAGTTTTGTGGGGGGAGCCCCACAGGGGTGAGGGGTGGGGGGGGAGTCTGGAGGAAGGGAAAGGAATTGGATGGTATATCCAGACCTGATTATATCTCTGACCCAGCGGTCTGAGGTGAGAGATGCCCAAGAATTGTAAAGGGCAAGAGACGGTTATAGAAAGAGGGCACAGGACCCTCTCCTCTCTTGATCTGGGGGAGGCTAAAAACGCTGTTTGGGGGGTTGACCAGATGATGAGTTAGAGGAAAGCCTTCCCCTAACCTTTTGCTTATTAAACCTCCTCTGAGGTTGGGAATTGGAAGGTTGCTGCTGCTGGTATTGCTGCAAGCGTTTCCCAGAATGGTAAGTATAGGGAGAACGCTGTCTAGCCTGATAGGAGTAGGAAGTAGGCGGGGTGTAAAATCTTTTCCTTAGGGGCCAGATTACCCCCGTGGACCTGGCAGTTTGACTGCTCTCCGTGATCTTTTTGAGTGTGTCATCCATAGAGGATGCAAATAAGCCCTCACTGTCGAAGGGGAGGTCTTCAATACAAGTTTTGTTCTCAGGTGTGAGGGCAGTGGAGCGGAGCCAGGCATATCTCCTAAGGGAGATGGTGGAAGCTATTCCCCTGATGTTGCAGTCGGCTATGTGCATGTTAGCCATAAGCTGAAATTGAGCGATTTGCATACCTTCCCTCTGGAGGGCCAAAATTTGGTTATGGTCGGTAGCCCTAGAGAGCTGGGACCATAGTCAATGCTGGTACCCACACACGGCCGAAGCGTAATTAGTAGCTCTTAGAGAGGGTTTCGGAAGAGAAATTTTTTCTTCCTAAAACATCCAGGCGTCTGCATTCCCTATATGAAGGGGATGTGTGCAGCCCTCCTGCTCTAGATTTATGGGAAGCATCAGCGATGACCAGCGAGTTGGCAGCTGGGTGTTTTCTAAATCTGTGCTCCTTCCCTGGGGATAGCATAGAGGGAATCAGCCAATTTGTTAGTTGGGATGGCAGAGGAGGGTTTGGCCCATATTGCGGCAGATGGCTCCATAGGCTGGTCTAGCATGGGGAGCATTACATCCCCTGGTTCCCCGGAACCCAGTATGCTGAAAACTGGGCCAGACTGAGTCTTTTTGACGACCCTAGTAGGAAGGTTGGGTAGCGCCGACAACCTTTTGAGCATGGCCTGGAAGGCCTTAGTGTCTTCTGTAGACATAGCCAGGTTAGATCCGAGACGGAATCCAGTGGGGGGAAGGGTCTCATCTTCCTCTAAGATGTGGGAGGACACAGAGAAGGACAGTGATCCCTCTGATGAAATTTCAAAGGCAGTAGGCTGATCAAGCGCTGCCTGCTGAAAGGGGGGGGGAGGGTTACCCAGGAGGGAGCTGAGAAAAGCCAATCCCTTAGGTTGGACTGACCTGGGGTCCTGGGGTTGCTGAGATGCCACCAGTGCCAAGGATGCATGGGAGCGAGATCAGTGAGGGGTCTTGTCCCTGTTAGAGTGAGGATGCTCCGTTGGTACCTCAGGTAGAGGTTTGGAGACGGGGGAGGTGCAGGTGCGGCTCGGGGAGGTGCAGGTGGTACATAGCGGGCTACCTCCGCAGGAGACCGAGTTGTCCAGTCCAGCTGTCTAAAGTCCGTTCCGGATGGGTACGGGGACCGACTCTGGGACTGGGAATGGTATCTGTAAGGCTCAGCATAGGCGTGTGTTCGGTACCAGGTGCCATGATACTGTGAGCAGCACGAGCAGGGGGAGCGGGCCCGAATCTCTCTGTGGTACCGCATCGGGGTAGCTCGGGGTTCAGGAGATCAGTGAGCCTACCTGCTATGCCTGTCTGACAGGTGAGAGCTGTGTCTCGACAGGGATCCGGATCGTGAGCATTGGCGCCCATGAGCCTCGGCATAGGAAGGGGAGCGAGAGCTCCTATGTCGTGCAGCAGCAGAGTCTGATCCAGAAGGGTAGAGGGGGGTGCCGATAGAGCGGGCACTGGTGTCGGCGGAGAGGGTACCCGCGGAAATGGGGTTGAAAGTATATCTGGTTCTGAGTAGACTGTATCCACAGTCACAGTACACAGGGTGCCACCTGGTGTGTCAGTTTTGGACTTTTTCTTATCTTTTTTCTTCCGCTCTTCACCTTGGTGTTTCAGGTGACGGCGCCACGGGCAGTCTCTGTCCCCTGACTGTGGAAGGAGGTGAGCCGTTTTGTAATTTGCCAGCCCTGCACATTTCCAGCTGACGGCCAGAGGGACTTGTGAACCCGACTAGGGGAGCGTGGACGTGGTGTGCGTAGCGCAACGAGGCAACCCCTGACACCTGGATCCCGCTGCCATGCTGTTGATTGGTCTCTGCTCTCCCCATTGAGTATTTAAACCCCCGCATCTTGCCGGCGTGCGCGCCCTTGTGCGCGCGGCCTTAGGCGCTGGCCGTGCGGGCGGGGGAGATTGGCTGAAAGTACTCCGGGTTCGTCGTACCATGTCTCTAACAAGCAACAAGAGACCCCGACCTGAAAACAAAGACTCTTCCTTATTATCCACTGTTATGCCTAAGCAGAGGAGGATTGAAGAGTTCTTGGGTCCGGTGTTGCCGCATCCGGAGAGATATGCAAATTGTTTTTTGGAAACTGCCTCTGATGGATATTGCCCACTATTGGATCCCCAGCAGGGTCTGAACTCCCGGACTGTGCTTGGCCGCACGGCTGACTCTGTTAGCACTGCCTCTCCATGACTCTACGCATGAATTCCCGGGTTGTTTAACTAACTTAAATACCGTATCAGGTGATGGTCTCACAGCTTTTCTGTCTGACCACGTCTCCCTTACTACAGAAACCCTTCGCTTCATGTTTCAGCAACTAAACTTATTAAATGGGAAAATGGATTTGATACTGTTTTGTCGGAGTCCTCAAGGGCGGCCAGTGGTTCTGGATGGGGTCCCCCAGTTTTTATGGCAGCCTAGGGGACCATTACCAGACCCTGGATGTCCTCCTAAAGATTTAAATTCCTCGGTATTGAATAAGGGATCTCAACGACCCCGACAGCTAACAGATACGGTATCCCGACCAAAGGGTTCCAACCCTTTGGCTTCGGGTAGGGCCATAAGGCATCCCTGGCAACCTGAGGGGTTAATAATACATACTACACCTTCTCTAAAGGGCTCGCACTCTATGATACCCTTAGTGACATCAACAAGAGGTTAAAACACGACAGTCAGAGGTTTTTGATTTTTTACAACTGAATTTGATTTTTATTGTTTTTCCTTTGCCTGGCGGTTTATCTCCGCATTGGGACTCACCCATAGATGTTGCGGAGCATCTTAGAGCTCTTTTAAATGAACCCATAACCCGCCACGACATCCAGGCAGTTGATTTGATGGTAAAATCCCAGCCCCGACAGTTGGTAAATGTTAAATTTAAGTCCTCTGAATTGGTTTCCTTTGTTTGGAGCAAACAGTCCCTTTTAAATAAAAGTGGGGTGTTTGTATCAAAAGCCTATGAATCTCAATCGGGTCAACTACGCTTTACGGAATTAACCCCCAGACCTAGGTGTGCTTCTCATGCTCCTATCTCTGGTCCAATTCCATCTACAAATCCTGCAGCTTTAATGACGGCATCCACCCACAAATTGACCAGAGATTACTCTTGTGGGAAAAATGCGGAGGTAGTGGAGATGGAAACTAACCCCCCTTGTGAAACTCCGCCAGATCTTTTTGGTGTTGAGGGGTTGGGGTCTCTTGTGGAAAAGAAGGGAGCTACCCCGGTCTTGCCTTCTCAGGGTGAGCTGGTGGCCTGACTAGACTCACTACATAAGCAGCTGAGCCTATTGAAAAAACATCAGGAACCTCTTGGGCGGAGGGGAAGCCCTGAGGCTTTGTATGGTAATGATATACAGCTCCCCAAGTTACCCCTTTTGCCCAACCAATTCACTATGAGGGAGGCATGGAGAAACCGGCCTTCGTAGAGAGCATTGACTCCCGTGCAATTTAGCCCCAGATCTCATACTCTTGATACAATGGGGCTTGATAAGCAATTTTGCCCCTCTTCTCTTCAAACAGTGGATTCGTCTAAGGCTGTTGTTTCTCCTCTTCTTATTCCAGTAGTGTGTAAGGGAGCCACAATGGGCAGGAGTAATTCCCCTGGGCCCTCTCCACCTCCCCCTTCCTTGCAAGATGTACGGTCTGGCACCACCACTTCAGTTACTAGCCTTTCTTCTGGGGTTTGCTCTAAACCGCTGGTGGAGGATCTACCAGTGTCTTCAACTGACCCAATTGTGAGTTTATAACAACAAGCTCCAGGTCAGGAAAAGTTCCTGGTTGTTTCCTGGAATATCGCTGGCTGGAAATCGTGTTTGTTGGACCAGTTTTTTTTAAACTTTCATTAAAAACTTTGATGTACTTCTCCTGCAGGAGACTTGGTCACTTGACAATATTATTTGTCCGGGGTTTGATATTTATTGTACGCACGCCTCTCCATCCGCTGTGCATGGTAGGCCCAGTGGAGGGATGGCGTTACTTGTATCAATCAAATGTAATATTAAAGTTAAACAACTTGCCTCATTTAAATCAAACATCATCATTTTTCATTGTGTTCTCCCATCAGGTCGGGGTTTACTAATTGGAAATGTTTATCTTCCCCCTCTCTCTTCCCCATATTTTCCATTAGATTTTTGGGAAACTGCTGAGGAAATGTTTTCAGCAGTTAGAAGATCCTTCCCATTATCCCCCCTCATCATCGGAGGTGATTTTAATACCAGAATTGGCATTTTTGGTAAAGATTGGGTTGCTTCTACATTAGACGATCCTGAAGGACAGGTTTGTACTGTCCCGAGGAGCTCAAAGGACAAGAGGTCCTGCCCTGGAGCCAAAAAACTGACCTCGTTTTGTGACAATCTGGATTTGGTGATTCTAAATGGGCGCTTTAGGGGAGACTTGGCGGGAAATTTCACATACCATTCCCAGTCTGGCTCTAGTATAATTGACTACTTTATGGTATCTGCAAATTTCTTCCAGCATTTATTTGCTTTGCAAATTATCCCGAGAGTGGACTCGGATCATTTTCCATTGGTCCTGACTGTGTTGATTGCCTCCTCGGCCTCCCCTCAGAATGGAAACAAACTAGCGAGATTTCAGCCTGTTGTTCCTGACGTTTAGCCCACCCGGGCAAAATGAACTATGGAACTGGGGATTGCCATCGCAAATTTCATGTCTCTGGAGAAGGTGGAGTACTGTAGACACGCTATAAGGGTAAGGGACAGGGATGCCCTTTTCTATTATGCTGAGTTAGTCTCATCTTTAACCCCTTTATTAATAAACAGGAGTCTGGGAAATTTTCCCAGTCGGAAATATGGGTGGTTTGATGAGGAATGCCTAGCCAAGAGAACTGTACTTCGTAAGGCAGCTAGGGCCCCCTTTATGGGAACCCTACCCAGTCCCTTCGCGAGCAGCTTCAGGCCGATAGGTCAAGTTATAGGAAGCTATTGCTCCATAAAAAGTCTGCATTTCAACGCGGGCAATGGGAAGATCTATCTAAGGCAGTTGGCTCAAGTGACTCCAAGAAATTCTGGGAGATCATCCGTGGTGCTAGATTGGGAAATAGATGTATAGGCTCATCCCCAGTGATGCCTGAGGGATGGGAGAGCTATTATAGGGATCTCTTCTCAAATTCCCCCTCAGCAATCCAAAGTATAACTCTCCATTCAGAGGACCAATTTCCAACTTGGCAACCAGTATCAACAGAGGAGATACAGGATTTAATCATGCAACTAAAAACAGGGAAGGCGCCTGGCGACGACTTCATTACTGCAGAGGTTCTGAAATTCGCACCTGACTGGTGGGCAGAGTTATTAGCTTCTCTGTTTACATCCATAAATGACCAGGGTGAGATACCTAGCTCGTGGTTAAACAGTATAGTCGTCCCCATTTTTAAAAAAGGGGACCCCTCTGAACCAAAAAATCATCATCCAATCAGTCTGCTAAGCGTGGTAGGGAAGCTCTATGCACGCTACCTGTTAAACAGGTTGCAAGGCTGGTTGCTTACCAACAATATTCTGGAACCTGAGCAAGCCGGGTTCCAGAAAGGCAAGTCTACTGTGGACCGTGTGATCACGCTTATAGCCCTGGCAAAGAAGTCCCTGACTTTTCAGAAGCAATTTTATCTTTGCTTTATAGACCTCCGAGCGGCCTTTGACTCAGTGTCCAGGGCACGTCTTTGGTTCAAATTGAGCAAGTCTGGGATTGATCCTCGTCTCCTCTTTTTGATTGTGAAATTACACACAGGCAACTCATTACAGGTAAGGACTAGTTCCCCAAATAGAGTAACCAGCAAAGTACCAGTGGAGATAGGGGTAAGACAGGGGTGTATTTTGGCCCCACTATTATTTAATTTTTACCTGAATGATGTTATACCTTTCTTGAAGAGTAAAGATTCACATGCCCCAGTTGTTGGAGATAGGAGCATCCCAGTCCTCCTATATGCGGATGATGCAGTTCTGGTCTCACATTCGCTCGTGGGCCTGAGGCACGCTATGGATTTATTTGGGGACTATTGTAATAGGGAGGTATTAACTATTAATTACGAAAAAACCAAAGTAATGATAATGGGAAACCGTGGGCGCTGCAAGTATCATCGATGGACTATAGGCGGAAATATGGTAGAGCAGGTTTCATCATATAAGTACTTGGGGGTGATATTTTCTTGTACAGGCAGTTGGAACTCGCATTTCGAGGCAGCTAGGGCCCAGGCTAGACGTACGTCTGCAGTAATCACCAGTTTTTTCTTCGGACCTGGAGGAAAACTGGTTTTACCTGCACTTCAACTGTTTAGGGCAAAAGTCATCTCGCAGTTTTTTTACGCTGTTCCAGTGTGGGGCATGCCTTACCTTGATAAGCTGGAGGCAGCCCAGAATGGGTTTTTGCGTGCAATTCTGGGAGTCCCTAGAGGCTCCCCTCAGGTAATACTGAGAGCTGAATCTTGTAGCGCCACACTTAAGCAGGTTGCTCTTCGCCAGATACTTAGATACTGGACAAGGATCCTGCTCTTCCCACGACAGGATAAATCTTTACTCTCCGTAGTGGTGGCACATGGGTTGTTGAAGGACTGGGACCTAGCGGTAGGAGAGCAAGTTAAAAAACTGGGGTTCTCCCGGGAGCACCTATGGACCATTGGCCCTAAATTAGCAGAGACACTCCTTAGGAGAAGACTGGTAGACCAGGAGTTGCAAACGAAAGAAGCTTTTATACGGACACAGAGTGGCGCTAGATTATTGTCCGCCGGATCCCTCTCTGTTTAAGGATTGTTACTTGTGCACTTGGTTCGATGATGCTGAAAAGAGGGCGTTTACGCTTTTCAGATGTGACTCTTTTTCGGCGGTGATTTTGGAGGGTCGGCATAGAGGAAATCCAAGGGAGGAACGGTATTGCCCCACTTGTGTGCCCCTTGTTCCAGATTCTCTTAGGCATGTTTTTTTCCAGTGCCCTGCTTTCTCTGATTTGAGGAAGAAATTGCAAGACACTCTATACCCCTCGTTTGGCCTAGTTGGCCTCAGGGGTTCTTTGCGAGTTTTCTTAAACCCCCAGGATTCTCATGTGACGAGGTCAGTGGCTCAATTCGGTTTGGCTGTAATTCGAAGACGCAAAGCCATTTCTTTTGGCTAACGACTGATCCAAAATGCCTTTCAAAAGGGGAATCTGGTTGGCTTAAACACGATTGATTTTGGATGATGTTTTCATTTTGGACCCTCTCTTGTCGGGACCTAGTTTCTTGTGAATTATATGGGAGATTTAGGTATGTTATGTCCCTTTGGGAAATTTTACTTTCTTATGTATAAATGTTTTTTAATGATGATTTTTCTTTTTTGGTGAAAGATTGTAATAGCCTCGGCTTCACAATAAACTATATTTGAACCCGTTTCAGGTGACCTTTCCTCCTACGGGATGTAGTGATGGAACAGGAAGTGTCCCTGGTCCCAGCCAGAACCGGAGGGGAACCGTCTTGTAGGTTGGCGCCGGCAGTACCCAGCACGCCCAGAGGATCCAGAGGAGCAGCTGGGGCCGCTGCAGTAGAATCCATGCGGGAGGTGGAAGAGGCCCCTCTGCTCCACCCTGAAATGCCCTTCTGGTTAAAAGGTCCTGAAGGCGAAGAGAACTTGCTCTCTTAGACCCGGCTGAAAGTACCGCACAAAGCTTGCAGGTGCAAGTATTGTGGGCTTCCCCCAGACAGGAATTGTGCTGGTCACTCACGGAGAGCATTGCTGGACAAGAGCGGCAACACTTGAAGCCCGCTTGCTTGGGCATGCTCCGGTACACCCTCAGAGGAGAGATGGGGGTGAGGTCTGGGGCGAATCCTGCGGACCAGGGCACTGGCACAAGATAGTTCTGTTGTTCTTTTATTTTAAGTATTTTTATTTTATTTAGCTGACTAGTACTGAGAGTACTGAAGGTCTTCCAAGCGCGGCGCGGTTGGAAGGAACTGAGGCAGCGAGGGCTCCTTCCTCCTATTTCTGAAGCCCTGTCCTCGCGAGACTGTAAGCCCGCACTTTTGACAGGGCAGGAGGGGGGAGTTGGGGCTGGGCCCTCACCATGTTCTAGATCTTTCCTGGAAACTGCTGACAACTAGGTCTCCAGTGCCTGCGAAGCAGGAAGTGGATCTCATAAGTGAGAATCTCAGAGATCCTCGAAGAAGAAATCAGGTTTCAACAGACAAATTCCAAAGCTAACTTTACCATACAGTATGTGGCTAATACCCTTGTTCAATTCCTTGGGCTCAGGGATTTTCCAGCAGTGTATACTGCACTGGTATATCCTGACACCTGGGGTGTATTTATGCTCTTGGACAGCTCCTAAGTGTGCAAGATGAGTGCATTGTTGAACTAAATTGATTTTGCATTCAGTGTGCCACACACGAATTCCATTTCTGAACTAAAATACAATTTCATTTATGGTACAAGACTGAGAAAGGGGCCATGCGAGAAGGTATCACAAGGTAATTCTGGAAGTCTTCCTTTGAAATGGTAGGGACTGCTGGATGCAAGTACTCAGCTCTTTTGTGCCATTTTTGTCTACCACAACGTAAGAACTGCTTTGTAACTGTCATCTGAAATTGATTTCCAATAAAATCAATCCAGGCTCAGTGTGCACAGGAAAACCACTAAAACTGAGTAATATTATTTAAAATGACAAACTATTCCTATATGCTACATTGTATCAATTTGTATTTTATCAGATCACAATGTGATAAAAAATTGCTGTAAAATCCTTAATACTTGAAAGTCTTAACCATTTTCTGACATCATTCTCCACTTTGTCTTTTTAATGCATCTCCCCATGTGCCACTATACAACCATTACAACTATAAAATCATGATTCTCAAACTTTTTAGATGCTGTCCTCCACTCTTTTTCTTGTCTTGACTTGGAGTGCACCTCCCCATCTGCCACATACATGTATGCACATATTGCTCCCACTCCCTCTTGCTCTGCAGCACTCTCTTCTTTGTCCTCTCCTCCCACTCCGTTGGTAAAACACCATTTTGAACATTCAAGTCACAGTACCGCTTGGAATATGGCAGTTGTTTTCTTTCCCTCCCAACTACCTAGAATACTTTCTCTGTGGTACATTCCACCCTCGCATCCTGCACAGTTGGAGAACCACTGCTCTAAAAGCTTGGGGTACAATCTGTATGAAATGTGCAACAGAACACACTTTATTTTGCACTGTAACAGTATAAAACTGTGTGCTGTTCAAGGTTTCTCTGACTTTTTTCAGAAACTGGCATTGTAACAGGGAAAGGGAAGAATATTTAGTTATATCATTACCTGGATCATCAGTGTTATATGGCTTTAAGCTTCCATTTTACTTTACGGCATCAGCACAGTGGGTGCAGCCACCTGACCTGCAGAGGGCCCGATCCCCATGCGGCCCTGTGGCGGGGCAAGCACAGCCGCCACACTTTAGGTCAGCATGGCAAGCAGAACAGATGGTCACCACCACCCCCCCCAACCCCACGAGAAAGTCAGGTGGGCCGCTGTCAGACCTCCTGTCACAGCGCGAGATGGGTCGAAGTGCTGGCCACATGAACTGATGCCCAGCCCAACCACTATCCTGCCCCTGGACGTGGCCACATGGGACTGTAGCAAGGCGCCACAGCTCAAAAGCCACACAATGGACCTTGCTGCATGGCGCGGCAGACGGCAACCAGGCACATGAGCTACCGCACCTTGGGCAGCCTTAGCCCTTTTAGGTAAGGCTGCTACGCACCATGTCCTCAGTCCTTTTCCAAGCACACAGTGCGTAGCAGTCAGCTGCCCGCCCTGCCCTATGGCAGGAAGAACATCTGATAGCTATGCAGCATGTGTGCATGTTATTTGAGATATTGTTAGTTTTTAGAATCCATGGTGGAGATTTTTAAAAGGCATGAATGGGAATTTTCTCAAATCCCACTGACTTTCAGTGGTATTTTAGCCCCCAAATCCTCCTCCTAAGCTTGCAAATGTCTCCTTCAGTACAGATGTTACTAGTTTAAAAATGGGGGTGGTGGAGGAAGTGAACACAGCAGGACGATTTACTTGTCATATCAAGTTAACCGCCAGGGTGTGCACATCCAAGTATACGTTTTCTGGCACTAAAGTTATCGGCTGGTCTCTAACCTTCCCTTCTCAGGGAAGGTTATTGAACGGGCTGTGGCACGGCAGCTCCAGAAACATCTGGACCACACCGGTTTCCTTGATCGCTCCCAGTCTGGGTTTCGGCCTGGCTATGGTATGGAGACGGCATTGGTGGCTTTGGTTGATGATCTCCGTCTGGCGTTGGACCAGGGTCGTCAGACCTTACTGGTCCTGTGAGACCTTTCGGCTGCATTCCACACAGTTGATCATGAGATGTTGGTGACTCGCCTGCGGGACCGTGCCGGAATTGGCGGAACTGTCTTGGACTGGTTTCGTTCGTTCCTGGCTGGGAGAACTCACCGGGTGGTCTTGGGGGAGTGTATGTCTTCCCCCCAGGACCTCACGTGTGGAGTCCTGCAGGGTGCCATTCTGTCCCCCCTCTTGTTTAACATCTATATGCAGCCGTTAGGGGAGATCGTGAGAGGATTTCAGGTCATGCAGTGTCATCAGTATGCTGATGACACTCAGCTATACCTCTCCTTTTCCATCGACCCAGGCCATGCAGTCTCCTTATTTTCCCAGTGCCTGTGGGCTTGGATGAGGTCGAGCCATCTGCAATTGAATGCTAACAAGACGGAGGTGGTGATGGTGGTGAGGTCTTGGGGGACCGGGGTGGTGGTTGAATCTCCTCTTGTTGGGAGGGGGGGGGGG
>QEPC01013222.1:1265099-1303398 GCA_003113815.1 Sphenodon punctatus
AGCTGGTGCAGTATGCGGTGGCCCGTCTCCTGACGGGGGCGGGTCGCAGGGAGCACATGACACCAGTGCCCCGGGCTCTGCACTGGCTGCCTATAAAGCACCGGGCCAGGTTCAAGGTGCTGGTTTTAACCTTTAAAGCCCTTCACGGCCTGGACCCTGCTTATCTGCGGGACCGCCTCACTCCCCATGTGCCCGTGCGACCCTTGAGATCGTCCGTGGGAGCCTTTTTGGAGGTTCCCCGGGCGAGGTGGGTGGCCACCGATGTGAGATCTTTTTCGGTGGCCGTCCCTGTGCTGTGGAATTCGCTCCCGGAGGAGGTTCAGTTGGCTCCCAATCTCCTACTGTTTCAGCATGTATGTAAGACCTGGCTGTTCCGTCAAGCTTTTGGCAAGGGGGTGGGGTGGGGTGGGGGGTTTTCCCCACATTGTATTGTATTTTAAGTTGTTTTAAATTGTTTATTGAGTGTTGTTCGCCACCCCAGGCTGCCCTATGGGCAGGAGGGGCAGGATATAAAAAATTTTTAAATAAAAAAATAAAATAAAGTC
The DNA here is from genome assembly GCA_003113815.1 of Sphenodon punctatus. Taxonomy (NCBI): domain Eukaryota; kingdom Metazoa; phylum Chordata; class Lepidosauria; order Sphenodontia; family Sphenodontidae; genus Sphenodon; species Sphenodon punctatus. Next base: position 1,265,645 of record QEPC01013222.1, read on the forward strand.
AGCCTAAATAACCAGATAGGATGCTTTTAAATGAAATGGTATTCTGGCTGCTTCAACCACATCACATGGCATTAGATGTCACACAGCTATGGTGTGGTGGGATGTTGCACTGGCCTTCAGCAGAAGGATGATTCAAATATTCAGACTGCAGTGCTTTTTTAAACAAGGACCACACACAGGCCTCAACAGCAGAAATTAATACCTGTTCGCAGGTGTGTTAGCAATTGTGGGTAAGATACGCAAAACTGTTAGGACAGATTTGCAGATAATGTGAAATGGCTACTGAAGAAAGCACTAACACAAAAACAAGTGCAGCTGGCAACAAACCAGACTAATATACAACAAAGGAAACATACCTGAAGGAGCCATCCAGATTTGCTCTGTGAATGAAACTCAGCTTTGCATCAGCCCAGTAAAGCTTTTGCTCATCAAGGTCTATCGTGAGTCCATTAGGCCAATAAATGTCTGAATCAACAATTATTTTCCGAGTGCTGCTGTCCATCCCGGCGCGCTCTATCCTAGGTGTCTCACCCCAGTCTGTCCAATACATGTACCTAGAAAACATTTTAAAAGTATGTTACAAGAAAATGGCCACATCAAATCAGTTCAAGGTTTATTCAGCTATTCACCATTAAACAAATATAACAAAAGTAATAAAATACATCAAACAGTTGCTGATAAAAGGTAGTATACCACTTATAAAATACTCTCTTTTTTTATACACAACATAATAAAATAAAGAGCCACGGCTTTCATTACTAAGTCCCTAGAAGTAATCTTACATAACCGAGTAGAAGAGGCATCTCTCTTCAAACAGAGGGGCAATCCAACAAACTCTATTATCTTGTACTAGGAGCAGGAGAACAATACATGCTCAAGGGACTCTTACCTCAGCACGAACACAATCTATTACAATACTCAACGTTTTCAGCTCTTCCTTTGGTAACTGTCGACTTAAATAACTGAAAACAGACCAATCTGATATTCTGGGTGGCTTAAATGTGTTGTCACCAATATTACTGTAGGACACTGTATTTTCACACAAATACATGAAAACATTTTAATGAATGAAAACAGACATTTGTCCCCAAACCCCAGTGCCTCGAAGTACATATGAGGAAAGTTTTAATTTGTTTGAAATTACTGCAACACAGATCAATGCCCAATTGTTAAAAGAGTGTCATCTATGGTTTTCCTTGCATAGTCAACCAGTACAGCTTACTGATGATACATCTCACGTGTACTAAATCGGTGACTAGTTACATAACCAACTGGCCAGTGTACATACAGCCACAGTAATTTCGTTCCTTTTTTTCAAAAATATATGTGCTCCTGATGATCCCTTGTTCTCCGTCACACAATGGCAAGGACAAGCTATTGAAATGCAAGGAAAATCAGCAGCTACACGAATGCATTGCTACTGGATGCGACAGGGACAAGGGGCAAGCTTGCAAGAGGAAGAATTATGAATCAACCCAAAGATGAGTTTCTTTAGATAACTCTAAGAACTATTAATCTGAAACTGAAAGTGCATGCAAACTCAAAAGTTACAAACATAGATTTTAAAACACGAGAGTTGTAAATAGGTTCCTTTTTATTTTTCAACAGAAGACTCAACTTCAGGTGCCAGGAACTCAAAAAAGTTGCATTGTAAGAAAAATACCTAGGCAGTGTTTGCATTAGCAATTTTCTGTAATAACGCTGTGTGTTAGTCACCAAACTATCTTACATGGTTGAAGATGATTCCAAACTTAAGCCCAAATCACCCACCCTTTTAAAAAAGCAACAACAATTCTGTTGGAAAGAATTTTAATCACATTGCGACCCACCAGCATGGGATGAAAACTAAAGGCACCTTCAGACCTTCAAAGGGGAAAGATCTGCATGCTGATAATCTGACAATTTACTATGTTTTGCCTAGAAGTCTATAGAGGAACCAGCACGTGAATGAAACAGATAAAAAGCCAACTAGTCAAGATCCTGTAAGTTCCCATGTGCTGCTGTAATGTTATTAAACCTGAAATGATTTTTTAAAAACATAGTACTCAATTCACTTTTAGAACTTCAGTTTAAACCAATGTAACTGACAGGTCAATTTCACTTTTGCAATAGTTTTCAATGTAATTGTACTTTTTGGTATGCATATGTAACCTTAGTACCATCCTGGCATGCATGCATGAATACAATGCTTCAGTGTTCAGCCTGCTATGACTAACTGCCCTCCTTAACACCCTTGTACCAACAAAGATCCACTAACTTCAATGGTGGCCTAGTGGCTCACGTGTATGGAGGACAACAGTCACGGGGGTGGGGGGGGGTGTTTAAAACCCCTGCTTCTACAGTCATTTGAAGAACTTAGGGAAATATTTCCATTTCTTTCAAATATTGTTAGAAGTTTATTTTTACACAATGTGATGATCTTGATTTGGGATTATCCATTTTGAAGAGGGGATATATTTTTACAGGCTCAGAATATACGGAGACTGCTCATGGGACAACACAGAAATCATGTATTAGACATTCATCTCTCTCTTACCACTTGCATGATACTCAAAACAAAACATGTTATTACCAACATATAGCAAAACCTTGACTCCATTAAAGCCAATGGAAGTGTTGCCATTTGTCAATGGAGCCAGGATTTCAACCATAGGTATTTTCAGAATCTGTAACTCCTAAACCAAGTTTCTCTCAAAACAAGTGACAAGAGATCAAGGAGACGGGAAAAAACACTGGCCTTTACTGGGTTTTGTTTTCTATGTGTGTACACACAATATGGCTAAAAGTGAAAAAAAATGTCTTAACCCTGGAAATAAGTGGTATAGGACTAATGTAATTGTGGGAGTTATGCATAGAATCTGCAAGCACCAATTATTTAACCTGGCCTTGGAAAAGGGGTCTGGGGACTGAGGTATGTGATAATATACAAAATGCTACATCTTCAACTGTGCTCCTTGGCTTCCCTCTCCTGTTCAACATGTATGTATATGCAGCCTTTGGGTGAGGTTGTTAGAGGGCTTGGTGTGCCTTGTAAAGTTCGGTGTTATCAGCATATTGATGACCTCTCTTTTTCAGCTCCCAGACCCAGCAGTCTTGGTGTTTGTTTACGTGGTGTCTGACGGCTGTGGGGGACTGGATGAGAGCGAGCCATCGGAACCGAAATCCTGACAAGATGGCGTTAAAGCTGGTGGGATGGGCTGAGGGAGTGGTGGCACCCAACACTGAGTCCACCCTCCGTTGGTCCCTCAGGTTCGGAGTCTGGGGGTGCTCCTCAACTCACAGCTCCGCCTGGACGCCCAGGGGGGTTGTGGCGAGGAGAACATTTTACCAATTACATCTGCTAAGACAGCTTCGGCCATATGTCTCGGACTCTGACCTAGCCACCATCATCCATGCTTTCACCACCTCAAGACTGGACTACTGCAACACGCTCTACGTGGGGCTACCCTTGGTGACGGTCTGGAAACTGCAGTTGGTGCAGAATGCAGTGGCCCACCTCCTTATGGGGATTGGTCGCTGCAAGCACATTATACCAGTGCTTCAGTCTCTGCACTGGCTTGCCTATAGTTTTCCAGGCCCAATTCAAGGTGTTGGTTTTGGCCTATAAAGCCATATACAGCCTGAGCCCTGCTTATCTGTGGGATCGCCTCACCCCACCCCACCCCCACCAGGTCCTAGATCAGCCCCTACGATCATCCAGGGGCGCCCTCCTCGGGGTTCCCCAAGTTTCTTGGTGACGACAATGAGGAGGGCGTTCTTGGTGGCCACACCGAGGCTGCGGAACTCCTGACCAATGGAGGCCTGCTTGGCCCGGAACCTTCCCTCTTACCATAGACAATGTAAGACCTGGCTGTTCCACTGGGCTTTTGGTGAGGGAGACAGGTGATGGGTTGGGAAGGAGGTTACTTATATTCTGTTTTTATTGATGCGATTATATATTTTTATGTTTTTATTATGTTGTATGCTGCCGCGAGCTTACTGAAGCAAATAAAAAATAATAATAACTCTGTTAATTCTGTAATTTTGAAAAACTGGAAGGGTACTCTAAGCTCATTCCAGGTTAATTTTATTTATTATTTATTTTAAAATTTCAAGGCGTCAAACGCATTTTTAAAAAAGGAAAAAAACTACAAGGAAAAATATCCCACCTGCGCCCTTTAAAAAATATCTATTGAACACCATCTCCCTCCATACATCTTACAACATGCCATGAAGATTAACAAAATCTGACAAGAGAGAGGAACAAGTTCCCAAGGCAAGGACTCTCATAGAGCACAATCTACCAGGTGCCATATTTCCTTTTATATTGAGAGAGTTCCTTATTGAACTACCCTGCTGACCTTCACTGTGCAACATGGCATGGGCAAAGAGAAAATTCCAGAAAGCAGCAGGTCTCAGGCCATTATATTCTTTGAGGACCAAAGCATATCCTTACTCTCTGCCCATGCATTACATTGGATAAAACTTGCTCCATTTGTCTACGCTGTAACTAGTGTGCCAATATTTTGCTCATTACTAGATCCTAACCCTGCCTTTAGCCACTTCCACAGAGTTCAAGAGGACCTGCCTGCACATAGAGCTCATGCTATGTACACACACAAGAGGAAAATATGACCCAAGTATAATAGAAACATGCAAGGAATGTCTAGCAGTATCTGTGGGCGTTTATCAAAACACATCTGTCTAGATTTAACAAGCAATATGATTTTAACATTAGAAGAACTACTTCATGCGGAAATATTGCTATTGTATTTGACTTTCTTTTCAGGTTCATATCTATAGTGTTGGTAACTTCAAAATGTTCAAATGCATGAGATATGCTAAAAATGATGAGACAAATTAAAACTATGAAATGTTAAAAAAAAAAAATTAGATTGGTCTATTGGCCTCTGGACTAGGAGGACCATTGTAACTACAGTCCCAGTATTTTTCGTGTTAGTAGATCAAACAAGCATTGTTGCATTTCACAGTTTCCCCCCTCAAAATGATAAAGGGTAGAAATTTTTTAAAAATAATTAAAAAAAAGAACAGGAGGAAGAGGAAATAACAGAAGGAGAAAAGAACTTGAGAGACTCACTTTTTATTTCAAGTCCTGTTATATTAGACAAAGAAATCCTTAAAAGCCTTAAAAAAGAATAAAATTGCAAGCATCAGTAACCTATACTCCAAGTTTTAAAAAAAAGCTGCTGTGTAACAAAATTGGATAATAAAATGCAAATAATTATTCTGCACTTAAGCATAAGGCAGGTACATTAAAAAAAATTAAATTGCTTCTCTAAAACACATGCACACACCCCCCACAACACAACATATAGCATTTTTTGGTGGTTTGATGTTACAGTGAAATAACCAAAAGCTACTATACAACAATCAATACCACAGCCTAAGAGGCTCTATAAAATCATGCCTGAATTCTAAGGGCATATTAAAAAAAAAAGTGTCAGGTTTTTGTTTTGTTTTTTAAATTCCCTTAAAAAACTAAAGTGTCACATAATTCCTCTGCAAACAAAAATTAAGACAAAATCTAATTCTAGATAAGACGTATACCAACAGAAATTGTCCAGCCAAGTTATAAGTCCCAAGGACAAAAAGTATGTGCACGCGCGCACACACACCAGGGTTTATTATGGAAACACTGACAACGCTCTGTTAAAGCAGAGTTAGCAAACTCTGCTGGAACAATAACATTAAAACAAGAGTTTACCAGAGGAGCCTGGACACTAAAATAGGTCACTGAAGGGCAGCAAAACAAGCTCAGAAATCCTCAGGCATTCTCGGAGACTGACAAGCTCACAAATCTAGTTAAGCAGTGTGGAAAAGAAGCCAACTGTGAGGGTCTTTTACTACTAGTACCGTAGCTAACCAAAGAATTGTGCCAAAGAAAAGCAAGAGGCGGCAAAGAGTGGGGTGTTTCATCTAGAAGTCTGGAATTCACTAGCAAAGAGAACGGAGGCAGAACAACCAATACACCAACAAGCTTCAGGACAGGAGTGCTGAATAATTAAGAATTCAACACTGTCATAAAAGTGTCTCTTTTTAGAACAAGGGGACATGAATGTATTCATTGGAATATGAACAAGTTGCATAAGAGGAATTTTTTTAAAAAACACAACTTTTAAAAGCTGGCTTTCCTGATGCAATCACTGGTGGCAAGACTGAACCAAAGGCTTCACGCCCACCCTTGAAATAACCCATGCATCTGCTAAGAAAAAGAACATTGGAGGCTCCTGTTTAAACTACTGAAATCTTTTTTTTTTTGCAAGCAAGACAGCACAACGGCGGCTGTGAGAGCATGCCTCTGAAAGAAAAAGATGGAAAAAGAGAAACGTAACTATTAAAATATGCTTTCTATAAGTATGTTGTATTTCCAAAAATGCTGAGCATTAACTCTCTAAGAATCCCCTGGGACATGCACACACACCTATGCAAATAGGGAGACTGGGATAGAAAGGTGAATTCAATTGCCTTAGCATCCCACAAAAGATCAGTGGCAAAGCAGGGATTCATTACAACTCAGGAGTCTCAACTCCCAGATTCATGGGCTTAGTTCTTAAAGTAGCCTGACCACCACTTATCTTTAAAGTACGTTCACGTATTCTATTGTGTCCTATTAAAAACAGAACGCGGGTCAGTCAGTAAGGGCTCAGTATAAGCTAAACTATCCAAACATTTTAAAATAAGATGCAAGAATGTCCTCATGAGGTGGCTGCACTGATTTAGTTGAACTGGTACAGACACACAGCACTAGCCATGGAAAAGTCCTGTGACTGGCATGCTCTTCTACAAGTTCTTTTACCTGTTATCAAGGAGTAGCTACTGTTTGAGCTGCTACCTGAGAGAGCTGGTATAAATAGGCACGAGGTGGGCTTGTGGTAGCAATAGGAGTTCCTAGGAGCACCAGAGAGAGTGGCAGGCTCTGGGGACCTGCCTTGGACATTCCTGGACTGTGTCTCACCCTGCTAGAGCCTTGCTTTGCCTCTCCAGAGTCTGCCAGTTTCAGTCTGGGTGAAGCAAAACTTTGTCACAACTCAAAGGCTTCTATAGCACCCAAGATCCTCCACTCCTCTGGCCCCAGTGGGACAGGATTGGGGGAGACTTCTTGTGGTTGGTCTGTGGCAGTGGACGCATTCCCAGGTGATAAAGTGGGGCTGGGGAGCTACTATGTTGGGCAGCACAGCAGACCAATCTGGGTTCACAGAACTTCCTACCTGGGTTTGCACCCCCTTCAGATTTGCACCCGTGATGGCTGCCCTGCAGGCCCAGCCTAGTTCTTGTACCTGTCTACTTGTGCATGCTGAGGACATTCAAATATCTGGTCCTCAAGTGACCATTTATAAATCTGAAAACCAAACTCAGTAATGAATTTAAGTAGGGATGTGCAGGGTGGTAGGGGCAGACAAATTTTGAGTTCCTGATTTCTTTTCTGGTTTCATTGGCAATTTATTGGGGTGGAGGGGGTGTTTTGTCTCCCAAAATTTGGGGACTTGTTCAGATTCCTGATGTATACGAGCTGCATGGCAGGTGGGGCGGGGCAAAAATCTATGAAAATAAATAAATAAATTTTGGAGTTTTACAGGATAGAGATTTACACAATGCAGGATAGACTGCAAGACCTAGGTGCTGCAAGATTCTGCTTCTAAACTCATCAGCATCTCCTTGCAGCAAGTACTCAAAAAGGAGGATTTTTGAATGCCAGGTGCAATAACTTTTTACAAACATATGAACACCGTTTCCCCTAGCTCTCCACTCCAGATGGTCTAGTGGGGTAAGGCTCACTCTGCACCCACATGACTGTAGAACCTAAGTGCTGTGAAATTCTGCTTCAATACTGATCAGCAGCTCCCACATACCAAACACCCAGCAGGAAGGAATTTACAAGGCACAATAACTATCTTAACAATTTAAACAAACAAACAAACAAGAAAATGAACAGTTTCCCCTACCTTCCCACCCCAAAAGGCGTAGTTCAAGAACAACTGTTTGTAAAGTTCACGCTTACACCAACAATTAGACAGCAGGACCCAGGTCACAATCGCAAAATGACTCTTCCCCCAACCCCCAAGGCGCTGGCTATTATCTGCAGCCTTTTGTCTCTACTCCATCACACCCAGTGTACCCCCCTTTACCAGTAGCATATGTGGGGGGACCGAACCAGGATGGGGGCAGGAGGAATCAAGATAATTTGATGCAGCATCAGTGAAAGTGGGACTGGAGCAATCTCATTGGCTTGGCTTCTGAGTAGTGGTACCTCTCCCCCCACCTCACTCCTCTGTTTGGTTTTAAACTCCAGCCACCCACCCCACCCGGCCTGGCTGCCACTAGCACGGCCCACAGATGTGAGGGGAAAGCTTTCCCTGTGCACCAAGAATAGGTCTGTCCAGTCCCCAATGGTGGTCCAGGTGGAAACAAATGAACAAACAAACAAAACTACCCCACAAAATAGGTTCTCGTTTTTGTATTTCATTTTATCAGGATAAAGTCTGGTGACACCATTTCCTTTTTTTATTTTTGGCTCCTGGAGTTCAATTTCACGCCCTGTATTACACACACACACCATTGTTGCAGAGATTTTTTTAATTAGTGACTTATTCATTATTCATTGACATGTGCTCAAATGCTCCCTCAGAAATCAGACTTCATGATAAATGTTTAACCTAATGAGTAGATTGTTCATCCAAAGGTGAATGAACTCTTACGTTTCTGGGTAGTTTTTTGTTGTTGTTGTTTTAAATTTGTCTTTCAAGGATACGAGTATCTCCTCCAAATGAGCTTGATGAGTTTCTTCAATACCCTTTGTAAGTTCCATTCAAGCAATAGTCCTAGAACTGTATCAACAGCACAGACCAAATGCTGGCTCTACACAGAGTTGTAAGAAGCTAAGAGCTGAAGAAGTCCTCACTGCTGAGAGACTTTAACCATGTGTGTCTCAAATGCACGCACCCCTGCCAAGATTAACTAAAGCTTCCCAGACTCTGTTGAGTGATTGAAATTCTTCAGTTAACAGACTGATCCAGTGAGAAAATTAAGCAATGGTGGTTCAAGCTTCAAACACCTGCAGTCGTGTCTCTTAACTTAAGCAACTTTAATCATGAACAATTAGAGTTTGATACATACATCAGTATTCTTGAGAACTGGGGACTTAGATGGGATTTAATGTGTCTGAACACTGACATATTAGTTCATAGTGGCTGAACTGCATTTCCGCAGCCTTCACTCTGCCAGAAGAACTTGTTTTAAAATTCCAGACACAGAAGCAAGATCAATATGGAGGCAATATTTCCTCTTGGAATTACACCTGAAATTCTTACTTCCCAATCTTTCAGCCCTCCTGTTGTCTTTTTAAAATTAGAAGAATTTAAAGGGTACTCTCAAACAGCATCAAGTTCTGAGGTTGAAAGCCAAAATGAAAACAAAAACAAAATGTCAAAAACGTAAGAGTTGTACTATTTCTCCAAACCGTATATGGTGCCATCTGTCTTAATGCTTTCAACAGCTGTAGCTCCATTTGATACATAAAGATCACTACACTTATGTCAGTGTTTTCGAAATGGTTTTGTCCGCATTACCCCATTTTGAGACCTAAATAAAATCCTGTGACCCCAGACAGCAAGAACAAAATCAAAGTATAGTGGTGTGACCCCACCTGGGATCCTGTCCCACAATTTGGAAACCTATAACCTAGATTGATCAGGAAGAGAGTTCACAGATACAGTTCAAGCGCACACTTCAAATCACTAAGGCTATGGGGAGAGTTTCAAAAGTGTGTGTGTGGAGAGAGAGAGAGAGAGAGAGAGAGAGCACGTGCATAGGAGCAAGAGCCCCCATGTACCTATCCAGGCTTCTAAATTCTTCAGATGGGTTTTTGAAAATCCCACCCTTTAGATAGCTGCACAAAATGTTTCTGTATCTTCTGCAGAATGGAATTTTGTCCATCCTCCGAACTTAAACAATCATTCTTAAATTGAAAAGAAATCAGACAATTTCAGAAATAAAAAAAATCCTCTAACTTATCAGGAGATTAAAAAGATTCTTTAGAATGTGCTTCACAGCTTCAGATTGTGTGCTGTAGCCGTTTTCTCTGCTTTTTCAAAAACTTAGTCAAGTACTCGGACAAAAAACTACTATGGATAATGTACTGAGTATTTTCTGCTGAAATGTAAAAACATGGGAAGTAGCAAGAGTTAAACACTTAGAGCGTTTCTTCATCTTATTTATTTATTATTTTATTTAACAGATTTTTATCCTGCTCTCCCCACCTCAGTGGCTCAGAGCGGCTTCAAGGTACTTTGCAAAGATTGCACTTCACAACAGCCTTGGAAAAGCAGATATTGCCATTTCCACAAGTAGAAAATTGAGGAATGAAAGTTATGCAAAACACTCTAATGGCACAGTTCACCAGCAATGGAACTGGGATTATAAACTCATGAGGTTCTTAGCTCCTAGTCCAGTTCTAAAGCCACTAGGACTACACCCTTTACAATAAAGAGCAATAAAGGGAACAAAAATTTAGAAAATAAACAGAGCTCTTGGCTGAAAAAATCATTTTGGATAGTAGGAGCCTTGGATTCCTAGTCTACTATGAATACCACATGTGCAGACGACTGAGAAAAGAGAGCTGAACAGAGTCATTTCTATGAAATAAAATCTAATCTGGATGGAAAAGAAATCAAAATTAGATCTGGAATTTCTATTCGACTACTGGCAGCACTTATTTTAAATACAAAAGAGCACTTTCCCCCTCATATAATTCTACCACCACCCCTCAAAAAAACAACATTCTACAATGCCTTTTGCAGAAGAAGGGTACCTTGCAGACACTGGCTAGATTCTAATCTTCCTGCAAAGGAGGAATGCTTACTTGTCTTCACAGACAAAACAGAAGAGCCTTTATTCCACTAACATCAACAGTCCTGCACTAGCTATCCTCATTTTATAAAAAAAAATTAGTGATGAGATACTAGTGTGGTTGAAAATATTTTTGTTTTTTAATATCATGAGATTCCTCATTTGCCCTCCATGCAATATACATTATATGGAGACCTCTAGAGGGAAAAAACAGTTGTTTCTCAGCAGCGAGCATAAGTTAAAATTCCTACACTGTACAAACACAGCAAGTGACCGGAACGCTTCTCACACAGATAACTTTTCCTTGTCTCTATCACAGCTGCAATTAGAGGCCCAGTTGAGAGCAGTACTCAAATGCACTAGACATTATATGTAATAAATAATGTGAGACAATGTGTGTTTACAGAGTTAATGAGGGGAGGGGAATCCACTAACCCATTTTGTAGATGGGGTTCTGCGGCACAGAGATTAAGGGTGCATTCTCACACAAGACACCAGCTGAAGAAACCATCACGGAGTGCAGTCTACCCTGGTGAGAGGGGATGCGTGAAAAACATGCGCACCTGGACACCCACAAATAGGGAACGTTGGCAGAAATATGTTCAGCAGAGGCTTCCTCCACTGGAGGGGTTGTGTGTGAATATATCCTAAGTGACTTGCCAAAGTCACACAGGCAGTCTGTGCCAGAAGTAGGAATTAAATCCAAAACTGAGCCCCAACCCAGTCAATGCAGTTCTCGAAATTGCAATTGCTTCCGCAAATCCAATTGAGGGCTACATGAGAAGAGCTGTAGCTTGGGTTTGTTTTTGCATTTCGTGATGGGGTGAACCCACTAACTAAACACACTAGCTATACTTATGCTTTGCCCCCCACAGATAACTAATCATGCATTTGGGGTATCAGTACTAGCTAGGCCATCTTGCATTCTCTACTTGTGCAAACCTGCTATTTCCTTCAATCGGAGATTTGTTCAAGTAAGAAACATAGTATTTTACCATAATTATGTTTTGTGGGCTGTGGAGGGTGGCATGGTGGTTTATAAAGATACACATGTCTTTCAAAAAGGCACATTAACTGGTCAGAATGTTTTATATAATGCTGGCTCCAATTCAACTGCCCCACTAAAAGAAAGAGGCTATATTATTGGTCCCCAAGCTTTTTGCCTGCATGACTGCATTTTTAGACAAATACCATGATCAGAGACAATGAAGACATGGGAAGTATATCAAACGTTAAGTCAGCATTGTACCACTATTTACAGATGGGGTAGTCCTGCCATTTGAGAAACTCTGGACTGATAGCTCTGCTGTCCTCAGTGCACATTTCAGGGATCACGGACAGCACATGTAGGGTTTATGCAGATATTCTGCTATACTCAAAAAGGTTAAAGGGAAGTCCATAAATCCATTTCAGTGGGTAGGTCTCTACCTCCTCCTTGTACTTACTAGAAACAAAATCCAAACCTGTCAATCAAACCAGGCTAGGAGTAGCCACACCTCAATGGCCAAAGCAATTTGAGACACCTTCAAAGCCAGGCCTACTAGCATGAAAAGCAACTATTAAACTAGCCAAATATAGTTACCCTTAAACATTAATACTTCCTACTGCAGAACAAGTTCAGCTTCCTACTGCAGAAGAAGTTCAGAACAAGCTCAGCTGAGGGAATTAACCTTGGACCTGGACAGCCACTCTGTCGATGAGCTGGTCCAGCATTGAAACAGCTTGCTGGGGGAGGCCACTGACAGGGTGGCTCCGAGACATCCACTGCCTCTGTCTCGTCACCGCAGGGCCCCTTGGCTTACCGAGGGGCTGTGGTGTATGAAACAAGTAGGCAGGAGGCTAGAGCGACGCTGGCGTCTGACTCCGACCGACTTCTCCATAGGGCCCATTTGCGGTCCTATGTTGAGGCTGTGAGGATAGCAAAGGAGGAGTTCTTTGCTGCCCTCATAGCGTCTGCAAAGTCATGCCCGGCAGAACTGTTTCGGGTGGTGCAGGGGCTGGTCAGTCCGGCCTCCCTCCACCTGGACGGGGACTTGTTCCAGGTCTGCTGTGAGGAGTTTGTCACCTACTTTGCAGACAAGATCACTCAAATTCAGAGTGACTGACACCGGGTTGGGGGCAGTAGGTGGAGAGCGCAAGGTTACGGAGGCCCTGTCTGGTCCAACTTTGTGGGGGGAGTTTCAGAAAGTAACGCCAGCCGATGCGGTGGATGTTCTGGGGTCTGAGAGTCACTAGTTGTGAACTTGATCCTTGCCCGTCCTGGTTGGTAAAAGCCTCCAGGGAGACATTGGGGGACGGTGCTGGCGAGAGTGGTTAACGCATCCCTGCAGCAGGGGAGGTTGTCACCCAGTCTCAAGGAGGCTGTGGTGCACCCCCTGCTGAAGAAACCATCATTAGATGTGGACGCACTCGCCAGCTACCAACCTCTGTCTAACCTTCCCTTTTTAGGGAAGGTTATTGAGTGGGCAGTGGCGATCCAGCTCCAGGTGCATCTGGACAGCATCGGTTTCCTAGACCCTTTTCAAACTGGGTTCCGTCCCGGCTATGGCACTGAGACAACATTGGTGGCCTTGGTCAACGATCTCCGCCGGGAGATGGATGCAGGATGTTCTACATTTCTTATCCTGCTAGATCTCTCGGCCGCTTTTGATACCATGGACCACGGGCTACTGTTGAGACGGCTGTGAGACCTGAGGGGTCTGAACGGGACTGTTCTTGAATGGTTCCGCTCATTCCTCTCAGGGAGAAGCCAGCGGGTGGTGTTGGGAACTGAAACATCTTGCCCCCGCGCCTTGTCCTGTGGCGTTCCACGGCTTCCATCGTGTCTCCTTTATTATTTAATGTATATATGCAGCCCTTGGGGGATGTCGTGAGAGGGTTCGGGGTGCACTGTCACCAATATGCTGATGATACTCAGCTGTACCTCTCTTTTTCAGCTGACCCAGACCCTGCTGTCTCGTTGCTATCCCAGTGTTTGGAGGCCGTGGCGGATTGGATGTGGCAGAGCAGACTGAAGCTCAACCCCGATATGATGGAGGTGATGTTGGTGGGGAGTGCGAGGGAGGTTTTGGGCCCCCTGATTGGGGGAGTTCGCCCTCCGATAGCTCAGCAGGTTCAGAGTCTGGGGGCGGTGTTGGACTCATATCCCCACCTTGATCGACAGGTGGAGGTGGTGGCAAAGGCCGCCTTCCGCCAGTTGTATCTAGTGCGGACGTTGCGTCCATACGTCTCCGGACCAGACCTGGCCCCCCTCATCCATGCCTTCGTCACCTTGAGGCTGGACTACTGTAAGGCTGGACTACTGTAATGCGCTCTGCGTGGGGCTGCCCTTCTTCCTGGTCCGGAGGCTGCAGCTAGCGTAGAATGCGGCGGCCCGGCTCCTGATGGGGACGGGTCATTGGGAGCATATAACACCTGTGCTCCGAACTCTGCACTGGCTGCCAATAGCATGCCGAGCCAGGTTCAAGGTATTGGTATTGATCTATAAAGCCCTTCACGGTCTGGGCCCCTCGTACCTCGGGGACCGCCTCGCCCTCCACGCCCCAGAGCGGCTCCTTCGGTCTGTCGGGGGTGCCTTCTTGGAGGTCCCCCATGTTAAATGGGGGACTACAATGGAGAGGGCATTCTCGGTAGCCAGGCCGCGTCTTTGGAATTCCCTCCTGGAGGAAGCTCACCTGGCCCCAAGCCTTTTGACATTCCGGCGGCTTGTAAAACCTGGCTGTTTGCTCAGGCCTTTGGGGAGGGGGGGTTAGGGTTTTAGCTCTTCCCTACCTTTTATTTTTATTTTTATTTATTTTCCCAACCCTGTTTTGGTTTTAAATTGTTGTGTTGTTTTTAAAATGTTATTTTTATGGATGTTTTTTATTAAATTGTACGTCGCCCTGGGATGACATTGGCATGGGGGGGGCAACTAATAAATGCGTAAAATAAATAAATAAATAAATAACGCAGCAAGACAGTTTGTTAGACAAAGGACAACTAAGTATCAAGAGACACAAATTCCCCAAATTTGCATGATGTGTCACAACAACTCAAAATCAGTGGTCTCACCCTGATGAAAGAGGAAACGTTATTGATTAGTCAAGATAATGTTTCTGCACAGGTGAAAGTGCACAGATCCATTACACTGAGATGTCCTAATAGCAGGGTATACACAGAGAAAGAATATTCATAAAACCATAACTAGACAATCTGATTTCAGACAGAAGAGTATATAGTTACTGTGTGATAATGGCATACAGAACCCACCTACAAAATGCTGCACATTGCTGAGAATGTTTGCCCAATTTGGGGAAGCATAGACAGACAAGGGTGATTGCTTTGTATATTTCATTATAAAAAAGCACGCATCCTGTCTCTCCTTCTAGGCGCATAGGCCCAAAAAAATAAGGAGAGATTGTTGATGGAGAAGATCATTGGCCTTTCAAGCTAGTGCAATGCACCACTTTAAACATCTCAGAATTATGATCCTGGTTACTTCCTTACCCTGGAAGGTAGACAGCACAATAAAATAAAATAAAAATTACATGTGGGGGCATGTATTGTTTCCTACATGTGGGTTCTCCAAAGAGTGATACACCAGATGGTGTTCTTCAGGTCCTACCAGTGTGGTCACAAAAGTAGAACCTTTTGTGTGCTATACAAAAGAGAAATTCTTTTCTGTGATGACTTGGTTGGGTTTTCCCCCACCTCAACGTATTGGGTATACTACCCATATGGATCTTGTGCTATAATACCAGTCTAGACCAAGACAGCAGTTACCAAAAATGCTACCTATGGCAAACAAAAGAAAAGTACACTTCAAGCAACAGTTCAAAAAAGGGCCAATTCGAGGCATTAATTGCTAGACTGGAATTCCATGGGGAGATTCTCACGACTAGAATCAGGTTGACTTCTGAAGCTACACATTGAGAAACCCTAGTGTGTGGATGCAATGAAATCCTACATTTGCCTGTTCTCTTGGACTGGTGCTGAAAATAACTTGCTTCCTAGATTTTTTTTGATTTCTTTTAAAGCTGCAGGAGAACCCGGATGCACTTTCTTCTGGATTGACTGGATTAATTACTATGGTCTTTGTACTGCTCCATAAGCCTAAATCCAATCACTGAGAGCATATTCCATTAGTTGAAATCTCTTTCAACAGTCAACACGCCCTTTTCACCTAAACTGGCACCTCAAACCACACAGATTCAGTCTCAGCAAAGCAGGTGAAAGGTGTGAGACTTATGAAAGGGCCTTCTTTTATATAACAAATAGCAAAGGCCTTTCTGTACGTAAGCCATAAGTTTGTTTCTTTAGAGGAAAAACTCAAAATGAGCACAACTTCTAAAACTATGTAGGCATGAACCTCTTCAATTCTAAGGAAACCTACTAGGGTAAACACCCTGCCACTGCCATGCAAAGACACATGCTGACGTACTAGTAAATACTATACGTTCTCAGAGAGCATTCTGTATGGAAAAAGGATATACAGTGTGTTGACAAATAAATAATAGAATAGAATATGACATCTTCCCTCCAACATGGAGGCAGAACATTTTGGTCTCTATTTTCAAAAAAGGTGACAGGACGAATCCAGAGGCTTATAGGCCTATAAGCCTGATTGATATACCTTCCAAAATATATGGAAAATTGCTGCTGACACATATACAGGAATGGATAGATGAATATAGCATATTGGGTGAAGAACAAGCTGGCTTTCGTAATGGATATTCACGCACAGACCAGTGTTATACTCTCTATCCTCTTATAAAGAAATATAATTCTAACAAACAAGCCATTTATGTAGCCTTTATAGACCTTCAGAGCGCTTTTGATACCATTGACAAGAAGAAACTCTGGTGTAAGCTTAAAAATATGGGGATGGAGCCCAACCTCTTTAAATTAATTCAAGCTTACTACATAAATACTATGACCAGAGTTAGATACGGAGTTAGGGGTGACTATACAGCTCGTCTCTACTGAAAAAGGAGTGAAACAGGGCTGCGTAATTGCGCCAACCTTATTTAGCCTGTATATAAATGACTTGGCCTCCAAATTACAAAACAAGCAGCAGCAGCATCCCAGGACAACAGGGGGAGAGCTCTTTGGACTCTTTTATGCGGATGATATGGCCCTTATCTCCCTAACCAGAATTGGCTTACAACATATGCTGGATGTGCTAGATAGTTATGCGCATGAAAATGCAATTAAAATTAGTATAGCCAAATCAAAGGCCATGATGTTTGGGACAAATAAGGTCAGGAATTGGTTTATAGGGGCAGAAAAATTGGAGGTAGTGTCATCTTTTACTTATTTAGGCCTCACGTTGAACAAAACACTGACATGGACATTCCATATCCAGAAATGTGAGCTGAAGGCTGCACAGGCGGTGGGAGGCATATTGGCCTTTTATGGACGTTGTGGAAAATGCCCCCTAAGAGAGGCCTTAAGGGTGACAGAAGTAAAACTGGATGCCACTCTTTTGTATGGTGCAGAATTGTGGGGTTTGGACTCAGTTGCACAGGAAATGGTTGAAAAGGTGAAAGCTGGGTTCCTTAGAAGACTGCTGGGGGTTCAAAATCTACCCCCTGAGCTCTGGTCAGGTTAGAAACGGGCATAACAAATGTAACAGTCAGAGCCAGACAATGCGCTATGGTATACTGGATTAAGGTTCAAGCACTGTCTCCTAACCGTGCCCCAAAAAGGGTGTATATGGAGTTGATGGATCAGCCAAAGGGGAGGGAATCATGGGCATCTGAGATTCGAACTGAATTCGAAAGAATAGAGTTAGGATATATTGTGGCAACAATGGATAGATTCGTTATCCCTGTGGATAAAGAACTTATGATTAGACGTCTGAAAGATATCTCCCTTCAGGAAGATAGGGCAAAAGTATGTAATCTAAGGTACATCCCACTGACTTATTGTAATGTCCCATTAGAATCTCCTTCTTATTTGAACGTCCCCTCCTATCGTTTGAGATGGGCTATTACAAGGCTGAGATTTGCACAATTAACTTCTAAGGTCCAGGAGGGGAGATGGGCTGGAATTCCCATGAATAAAAGACTGTGTCTGTGTACTGAAAGGAAAGTAGAGGACATCCCGCACGTGTTGTGGGATTGTCCTCTATGATGATGATGAGAGGAGAAAGTGATTGCCTATCAGTGAACCACGTTATCAAATACAGGGTCCCCGGGAGAGAGCAGCGACACTGCTCCACGAAACCTCATTAAAGACATTGACTAACTTGGGAAACTTTGTTCTAGCAGTGCAGGCAAAAACAAGGAGAGTGACCCTTGATCTGAACTCTACAAAATCTTGAAGAGTTCTTGATTTTCAAGCCTGGAAACAGGAAATTTAGGAGCCTTCGGTAAACTATTGTAAAATGTGTAATGCGGGGAAATGTTCTTTAGACTTTGAATATTGTTCTGATTTATTACTGCTACTTTTCGGCATGGAGACGGTGGTCGATGGGTTTAAAATGAACTCAGCTACACGAACTTGAGATGTGAGGGGATGGTCGTGGAAATTGGGTTCGGTTTTTGTATTTATATTTGTTTTTGATTTTTAGTGCAAATTTCCGGGAATTTTGTACCTGTCCCGAGTTTTGTAAGGGACTGGGGTGCTTTTCCCCCCGCATTGTATTTTTATTACATTTTACTTTGTTGATATGGTCATGATTTGGCCAAATGGCCGTAAATAAAATCCTATCCTATCCAGTGGTGTTTGTGTGATTGGGGGTGAAAAAATCAGGACCTGATAAACTCCTCATTTAGAATAAAACTTAAGTATCTTTGATTAATCCTGGATGAACATAGGCCGGGACCCATGTTTACTACATTTTCACCATTACTGTTAATGGGATAATGCAGTGAACACGGGTCCCCGTATGTAGGTTAACAGATAAGCTTCAGAGAACTCAGAGTATCCACTCGGAGTTTGGGATGTAAAATTTAGGCATTCATCCCATTTGTATGAAGGACAGTCAAAGAGATAGACGTCATTTTGTAGGATGGAGTATCTGATCCCCACCCTCAGCCCTTGTTGGTGGATTTAGGCCACTGCTGGAATGTTGTCAGATATTGCCAGTATGTCATGGCTGATCAGGCCTGGATTAGGAGCTGTCAGGACATGCCCAATTCCTCTACCTTCAAGCTAGTTGATACCACATTGCAACTCAGCTTGTCCATTTATACTTGCGTGCGTCTGTATCCTGGAATGAGCTCTTCCACTGTCATCACCAAACCTTCCCAGTTCTGTTTTAAAACATTTTCCACTGCACTTTCATCAAACAGGTTGCTATATTGTCTGAGTATTTTTTTTAATTTTAATTTTTTTATTTAGCAGTGACCAGTACATGCTTGATAGGGAATCCACATTCCACAGCCTCAACAAGAGCTGACATTCTGACACCGAGTTATAAAGCATATCTGTTACCTCCATGGATAAACTCAGATTTACAGTATCTGCCATACAAGGATTTGCTGATTTGAAGGGGACAGTACCTATGCAACCTCATGCTCAGAGTGTCTCCCTAAACCTCCGACTGCTAAAAGCTGGGAGTGAAGAACAAGGAATGGATCATTCAATCTATGCCCCATTCCTATGCTTCTTACCCACAGCACCTGGAATTGGCCACTGTGGAAGATAATTATTTAATCAAGCTTATATGCCATTATGGCTCGGGGTGGCTTACAATCAATTAAGACGTCTTTTAAAAATCTCCTTAACCCTCCCACAACCCTTCCCTAACTCCTTCACGCAAACCCACCCAACCCTATCCCTGCCTGCCAAACAGAAAGGCCTTGCATCATTTCCAGAAGATAAGCAAGCTCGGGCTTCAACAAACCACCAAGGGGAGGGAGTTCCATAATCATGGGGCAGTCACTACGAATGCCTCTGCGTGTGGCGTGGCTGTAGAAAGCGTCTTGGGTAGATGGTACCTGCAAGAGGGCACTCCCAGCTGACCTCCAAGGCCATGACAGAAGAGGAGGGAAGAGGCTGCATCTTTCAGATATCTGGGACTCAAGCTGTTTAGGGCTTTATAGGTCAAAGCCAGCACCCTGAATTGCGCACAGAAAGCTACTGGTAGCCAGTGCAGACTCTGGAGCACTGGTGTAATATACTCCTGGCGACCCATCCCGAATATAAGGTGTCTGGGCCGCTGCATTCTGCATCAATTGCAGCTTCTGAACAGTTATCAAGGGCAGACCTACTAGAGCATATTGCAGTAGTCTAGCCTCAAGGTTACAAAAGGCATGGACAATGCTGGTCAAGTACAAATCTGATTTATAAGGTTGCTGCCTTCTCACCAGATGTAGTTGGTGAAAAGCACTCTGGGCCACTGTCTGGTCACTGGCAATTCAGGCACAGCAATGGATCCAAGAGCACGCCAAGGCTGCAAACCTGAGTGACCACAGGAGGCTGGACCCCATCAATAATGAGGGTCCCTGTGTGTCCCAGGTCACAAGGCCAGCCAACCATCATCACTTTGGTCTTGTCTGAATTCAGCTTCAATTGGCTCACTTACATCCAGTCCCCAACAACAGGTAGGTCCCAGGCAAGCACTGATATTGTAGGGCCTGGGTCAGATGAAAAAGAGAGAGAGAGTTGGGCATCATCAGCATACCAATGGCATCCAACTCCAAACCTCTCTACAAAGCTCACCTGGGGGCCTCAGATACACACTGAACAGCAGTGGGGACAAGATGGAACCCTGCGGGACCCCACAGGGAGCTCCCAAGGCATGACAAGTCACCACCCATCACCACCCTCTGAGTTATCCCAGCTAGGAATGAGCAGAACCATTCAAGAGCAGTCCTATGAACCCCAGTCAAGTAAAGGAGCCATGCCAACATCAACCCATGATCAAAGGCCACCCAAAGATCTTACCGAAGCTACAGGGTACAATTGCCCATGTCGATTGCCAAGTGAAGGTCAGCCACCAAGGCCACACACACAGTCCCAGTGCCATGCCCTGGACGAAATTCTGACTGACATGGGTCAGGAATCCAACAGCATCAAGATGTGCCTGAAGCTGACACAAAACTACTCATTCAATAACATTCCCTAAAAAGGAAAGATTAGAGACGGGGCAATAACTGGGAGGGATGTCAATGTCAAGCGATTGTTTTTTGCAAAATGGGTCAGATGGCCACAGTTTTAAGGCTATCACGTATCCTGCCCTCCTGAAGAAACGCACCAACGACCCCAGCCAGCAGGGTGGCCAAGGAAATCACCACAAATAGTGGGACGTGTGTCTGGTTCCAATGAATACTCAGGGCATCCAAAAGGTATTGGTGAAAACACAGAGAGTCTGTTTATTTACAATACACAGTGGGTGGGATTTACTGCCTCAGCGTCCATATCAGTTCCCACTTCTATAGCTTCCTCAGCCTAGCAGGCTTCCAGGCCCACCTGACAACAGTACATTGCAAGGCCCTTGGCAGTAAGTCCCCTTCAATCCAATAATTTTACTGTGAATCTTTAATCCGGTCTGGACCCAGGAAAGTCTCCAACAGCATCTTACAGTCTGCAAAGGCTTGCCTCAGGGAGTCTGTCACAGAACCTCTCAGTCATGCAGTAGCGCCTCTGCGTTGTGGCGAAGATGCGGCATACAGAGCATTCTACAGCTACAGCAGTCTCAACCTCCATAAGACAGGCTCTGACTGAACTCCTGAGCCACAGTAGCCTTCTTCTATCTCAGAAAGGGGTGTGGCTACCATTCTGCTATCTGTTTAAAGAGCCAGTACATTCACTTTACACACACTCATTCACCTCCATAGCTTGATACATACACTATATTGACAATTAGATAGATTTAGACAGTACTGCAGTGCACACACACGCAAAACAGGATTTTATAACTATTTACACTTTAATATTTCCTTGCAGCAGTAGCTGTAAGGACATTAAATGCACAACCACACTCCATTATAAAACAGGGGACTGCTGAAGGCCCGATTTTGAAGAAACCACTCGGGCTACATTTCTGAAAATTTATCCATGGCTATAATTTGAAAAGTTGCATATGGCTTTTCACTCCTATGAAAAGTTGCAGACTTTTCATACAGAGTCAAAATTATGGAGTCAAAATTCTGCAACTTTTCATACCAAGTGAAAAATCTGCAACTTTTGAAAAGGTGCAAACTTTTCACTGGTATGAAAAGGTGCAGACTTTTCATATGGAGTCAAAGGCACAAGTAATTCAACAACAAATTATTTTTTTCAGAGTGCATTAACTGTCCGTTTCTGCAGAACGGCATTCTGTACAACCAATTCTATAAAGTTCTCTACACTGACATTGTTATCAGATTATTGTATAAAGTGTATACAATTTCTATACATGTAAAGGACAGAGTTAATGCACTGAAAAAATTGTTCATTGACAAATTATGATAATAAATTAAAGTTTAATAATGAAAAAATGTGAAAGTTTAGTTGTTGATAAAAATGAATAAGAATAAGTATCTAGGGTAAGGAATTAAGTACATATATTATTTATGTTGATGAGGGTAAACTATGAAATATTCCTCAAATTCTGAAATAATTTCCATGCTTTTGGGCGTTTATGTCTTGTTGCAATGTATGGGGTTGATTATTTTTTTAATTGTAATGGTAATGAATTTGTATGTTTTTTGGAGTTTAAGCTAGAGTCAAAATGATTGAGACATTTTTGAAGAGGAAAGTTTTTTGTTTTAAAAACTGTTGTGCATTTAACGGTTTTTTAAACTGTAAAGTTTTTTGTTTTGGTAAATTTATCCTCTGGGCATGACCCATCACAGGAGTCAACATCAAGAGATGTTTTTTTCAGAAGGGGTCAGATGACTGCAATTTTAAGGCCGTCAGGCATCTTGCCTCTTGAAGGGAGGCACTGATAACCCCAGTCAGCAATGGCCCCAAATTCTCCCAGTTAACTTTCACCAGCCAGGACAGGCATGGATCTAATTTACAACTGTTTGCAAAAGTCAAATCACACCCTCCACATTGGTGGACAAGTTTAATTCAAGCTGATCCAAGCAAACCAGACTGAGCCTCTCCAACCCCAAACACTGAGACTCTGTACCCAAACTAGCAGTTCCCAAAAGTTCAGCCAAATATGAGCAACTGTATCTGCAAAGTAGGTAGCAAACTCATCACAATGGGCAACTAATCACTAACTCTAAGTCAGAACAGTCAAGATTCAGCAGACTATTTGCCACCTTGAAGAGCTCTGCTGAATGGCACTTTGTAGGACACTATGGCATAATCCTTTCTTCACTGCTGAGACCACCATGGCATAGTCCTTCAAAAAAGATCTATGCCATAATCAGTTGGCTTTGGGAGGAGTCGAGCACCACCTGCGCTCTAACTGCCTGCCCTCTTGCTTTAACAGTCTCGGGTCCTCCGTATACTAAGGAGACCCTTACTGCCGCAGCGGAGGAAGTGAACGTCTGGGTGCCATGGTGTCGATGGCCCAAGTGAACACACCATACCACAGATAGACCAGGCCATTGACAGAGGCCATCAAGGTCAGCAAATAAATCCCCTACAGAGTTCCAGAATTCTATTGGATCCATTAGTCTCCAGGAGCAGACCAACCTAAATTGTCTGCCCTCAGAAGGTAATGATCTGACCATTACAACAGTGCCATAATGACACTTCAAACAGTCAAAACCTGTTTCCAGGGCAGTGCAAAACATTAAATCCAACGTGTGCCCAACCTCATGTGCTGGGCCAGATATTACTTGGGATAGGCCCATGGTAGTAATGGAAGCCATGAAATCCTGTTTTGCCCCTGAAAGGCCAGCCTTAGCATATATGTTGAAATCATCGAAGACAAGTCTGGGTGATCTCGACACCATCACCAAGACCAGCACAACTAGAATAGTCAGAGTCTGCTGTGTAGCGGGTCTCAAACACAAATCAGACACCACCCATCTTCGATAGACCAGATTGTCTTTACAGACTACTGCCACTCAACTTCCCCCTCCACCCCATCCCCACCAAACCCCCAATCCTAGGCTGATGCTGCACCAAATACCCAGATAGCACCATCTGAGTCAACACAGGCCCAGAAACCCCATTCAGCCAGGTCTCAGTAAGACATACGAGGTCAGCAGTCTCATTTTGAATAAGATCATGGATGGTAGCTGTTTTATTCACAAGTGACCTCTCATTAAGCAGTATCAACAACAGATCAGAGGCTCCGCTGACCTCAACCCTCAAATATCCCGAGACAAGGGTAGAGGAGGACAAGGGGGAGAAATGGGAGAAAACAAGGGGAGAGTGACTACCATGCAAGATCTGAAGAGGTGGTGGTGGAATTCAGTCGGCTGCTTTTCCATTGAAAATAAGTTTAATGTTTGAAAAGGCTGTTTCTTCACACTTGAAAGAGGCTCACATGATTCCACCATGGGTTCTCAACCTTAGAAATATGCACGCAACCTATAGTTTGGAGACAGGGCAAAGGAAGTCATTTTGCCTCACCAAGTCCCAGCAAAATCTGTGGATATTTTGGCTGACTGTTCCAAAGTGAGGTATTTTACATAACTTACTGTGCTAAAATGCTGTACCATCTCAATTAATCTGTACAGAGAAAAAATCAGATCACAAAAGAAAACACTTGCAAGTTTTGCTCAAAGCCAACTTGCAAATGATGCAAGGCCCCTTGCTTATGGTAAGACTGTGCCACCAGAATGTGTAACAGAGGAGAGGCCATGTCGGAAATGGGCAGGCCGAAGAGGCTCTCCTCCTTCTTTCGGATGTGGTGTTCTTTGCTACT
The DNA here is from genome assembly GCA_003113815.1 of Sphenodon punctatus. Lineage (NCBI taxonomy): Eukaryota > Metazoa > Chordata > Lepidosauria > Sphenodontia > Sphenodontidae > Sphenodon > Sphenodon punctatus. The sequence goes on from QEPC01013222.1 coordinate 1,290,234, forward strand.
GAGTATTGACACATCACAGTGTTCTGAAGGGTGTGTAGCTAAGTCAGAAAGAGGCAGGAGATTCCCTTTGTCCTCCCCCTTTTCCACATGGCTGTGGGGCGGAGCCACATTAAAGGGACAGGAGCAGTTGAAGGGAGCAAGCAGTCTTCTGCTTGCAAACTGCAAGTATTTACTTGGAAGTAGCAAATAATATTGTCAACATTAGTAGTCTAATAGTCTTGTTAAAGCAATCCTTGGATTGCTTGTTAGACTGATAGCTCCTAGCACAGCTTTGACTTTATGAGAAATATGTTATTGCTGTACCTTAAGCCCAGCATTCCAACTGGCGGGTCAGGGAAAACACTTATCCCAGGACAGTGGTTAAGTGGCAGGAAGAAGGAAATTCAGACCACGGCCTTCTTACTAGCTGTCTTGTCCAGACTGCTTGTTGAGCCCTCCTGACATAGGTTTGGAGAGACCATGCATACAGTGATTGGTAACTGTCAATAGTGGGTGGGCACAGGAGTGGAGGCTGTGCAGGGGGTCTATTGGTTTCTACAGGGCTTCAGAAAATGGGGGGCATGTGCCCCCACACTCCGCCTCCCCCCCCCGCAAGTCGCCTATGAGACCATGTGATACACCAAGACAGAATAAGGCAACCACAGCTAAAGCAAACTGTTCAGGCACCTCTCCATCTTTTACTGGAGCTTCGAAACAGGCTCCTCTCAAGGAACTGCTCTTTGTAATTAGCTTGTATACCCAACTGTGCCAGTATGTCTTGCAGTACATATGGAGAAGGTCACAAGCCCTACAAGAAGATGGGGGTAAGGGTTTCCATAACCAAGGCAAAGGTAGTGAGGAGAAGGAGAAGAGCCTGTAATAGATTTGTGGACTTTCTCCAGTACAATAGACTCTTAGGGTGAATCAAACAAGACGATAGCCCACATTAGCCGTCACCAGGCAGGTTCCTGCATGCCTGTCTATTAGGCATCTGCCACGTGGACTTCACGTGGTCACCACAGAGCTGCCACTCACTGAGGAGACAAGGGACATCGCGGGCACACCGTGGACCAATCAGAGCTAATGGGTGCCCACGTGTCTCATCAATTGGGTTCATCCGCAGCCTCATCAGCATCCAGGTCCACCAGCACATAGAATTCTTCCAGGCGCACCTGGGCAGCTAAGAGGTGGGAGCAGTGGCAGCCTCCCTCCCTGACAGACATACTAAAGAACTCCCTCTCCTCTGCAGCCTCTGTCCCCACCTCTCAGCAGAGAGGCGAGCTAGAAATCTTCCTTCCTCACAGTCTTCCTCCCCCTCAGCCTCTCAACTGAGAGGTGGGGAGGGAGACTGTAAGTGGAGGGAGATCTCTGGCACACCTCTAAGCCAAGAGGCGGCCATGGGGAGGAGATTGCTGTCGTCACTGGTGGAAGCTGCTGCAAGCACATGAAATAAAAGCAGGGGGCTGCCTGTTTATGAGGCTGGACGCTCTAAACATGTTATTGGGGGGGTTGCACGAACCGAACACCGACTCCAGCGGGCTACCCTCTCATTTGATTCCACCCTAGAACTGCAAGGGACGAAATCTATCTTAAATTTAACCTTTGTTGGCAGGGTTTGGGGTGTTTTTTGTTTTTTTTAAAGTAGACTTTTATCTTCTCTGAAAACATACAGCCAGACTGAGCTACAGTGGTGGATGGAAGCCTAAAGTCAGCTTGTTTAATGTTGCTTTTATTGGTTTTACATATTTGTGATCTTCAGGGAACCTCCACTTTAAACTTCATACAGCCCTTTCAGTCTCTGCTTGAGATAATATCTTCTCTAATTCAGCTGCAACTTATGAAGAAACAGGAAGCTTAATTTTTAAAAAAATTACTGCTGCAATGGTCCTCTAGGATTTGCATACTATAAACCCTGGAGAGGACTTGTGGAGAAATATCTTATCACAAATTAAAGAATGGTTGCAGATAGAAGAGTTTTAATAGAAATTAGACTTTGAAGACACTAGATTGGGACTCAGAAGACCTGGTGTCGATTCCTAGCTCTGCTGCTGAACCTCTGAAACACTTTGGGCAAGTCAATTAATTTCTCTGTGGCTTGGCTTCCACTCCCACCCCACATGTGCCTTGTCTGCTTAGACCAAGGTCCTATCAATGCTGGAACTATGTCTTACTAGGTATCTACGTAGTGCCTAGCAAAATGCAGCTCTAATCTTAATTGGGACCCTCTGTCAGAGATACCCAAACTGCAGATTCAGGCCCCAAGTAGGTGGGTCTTCTCTTATACACATCTAGATGTGTATAAGAGTCCCACCCAAGGCATCCCCCCAACACACAACTCTCCCCTACTCTCTTCCATAAGTGTCCTACAATCCCTCTCCACAACTCCCCTGGTCTCATTGCTACAATATGCGGGGCTAGAGCTTTAAAGGTCAAAACCAAAACCTTGAATTGTGCCTGGAAAGCTCTAGGCAGCCAGTACAGACTTGGGAGCACTGGTGTAACGTGCTCCTGGCACCCCATCCACAAAGGAGCTCAGCCGTCTCATTGTGCACCAGCTGCAGCTTTCGATCAGTCATCAAGGGCAGTCCCACATACAACATGTTTCAGTAATCCAGCCTCAAGGTGATGAAAGCATGGAGGACGGTGGCCAGATCTGAATCAGGAAGAAAAATCCGAAGCCTCCTCACCAGATGAAGTTGGTGAAAAGTACTCCTGGCCATCGCTACAACCAGACAATCCAGGCGCAGCAAGGGGTCCAGAAGCACTCCAAGTGCTGCAAACCTGATCGACCAGAGGGAGCTGGACACCCGCAATAACGAGAGTCCCAATCCCCTCCAGTTCACAAGGTTGGCCAACCATCACTTCAATCGGCTCACCCTCATCCAGTCCCCGACAGCAGCCAGGCATCAGGCAAGCACCAAGACTGCAGGTCCTGGGTCAGATGAAAAAGAGAGGTAGAGCTGGGCATCATCAGCATACTGATGACACTTCACCCCAAACTTCTGAATGACCTTGCTCAGCGGCCTCATATATACATTGAACAAGAAGGGAAGACAAAATAGAACCATGCAGGACCCCACAGGGGAGGTCCTCCGAGGACGATGAGCAAGTTGTTTATATCAAAGGTTTCCAAAATGTGGGTTATGGTTTAAGCGGGGTCAAGCCATCTGCAGATGGAGCCACGTTTCCAAATGATATTAATATACTTTGCATATCTTTGATACTAGATTACATTTCTCAGAATGGGGTCATGCAGACAAAAGCTTGGGAACCACTAGCATGCATGGTTTCCAACAGACCAACTCTCTTCCAGGTGGTCATTGAAGATCTTTGTAAAAACGCCTTCCTCTGCCATTATAACCATGTGGCCTGTACAAAGCTGTGAAGATATTATAAGGCTAGCTGTGATGGTTGACCAGAGATGTGGTAACGTTCCTGACTTATTTGGGCACTTGGGTTTAGAACAAGATGCTGTATTTTTCTCCAAAGTTTATACTCAAACATCTCCAGTTGTTTTCTGTTTCTATGGGTTGCTCATATGCCAGTGCTTTTACTTCAGCAAGTTATGCAGCTGTATAGTTTAAATGTTGCCTTTTTAGAAAAGATTTTGCAGTTTGGCAAGCATTTAGTCTATGACATGCCCCATTTCCACATCAAACTCTAGCCCATATCTGCATCCCTATTTCATTTGTATCTGTCAAGACAGATCACAAGAACTTTCCATTTTTTTGGAACTCATCCTAAATTCTTTTCTGTTTTATTAGGCCTTGACATAGCAACATTGTTTTTCTCCATCACTCTGATTCAAATAAAATAAGTACGCATTCTGTGCTGAATTCTAGTTACTATTTTAGTGCAAGACACAAATCATGATTAAAAATCAAGTTACAGTTAATAAAAATATCACTCACTGCTTTCTAACATACTAAAAATGTATAATTAATTAGAAAATGAAAAGATTAAGGAATATAATTGTTTAAATAAACCTGAATATAATGTAGGCTCCTAGGACACAAAAAGATAGCCCATGTAGTATAAATGTTCTACGTAGCTGTAAATCAACATGCTTTTATGATTATATATCAACCAATGAGAAAACATTTTTCCTTAGGAAAAAACTGAAGTACAAAAGAGAGGATTAAGCTGATTATTTAAATGTGGCTTTCCACCATGATTTAAATCACTGTTTTTAAACTGCCCTGATTTAAATCAATCCTTCCTGGTAAGACACGGTGTGGGAAGATTTCCAAAATGCCTGGACTTGTGAGGTCTGGTTTCTCCAGATGCAGTCTGCCCCTGGCTGGAGCTGCTGCAGGTTGTATTTATGCAATTCTTTCTTGAAACGGAGGATTTTCATGCGGAACTATACCATATACCAGAAAATGGGTAATCATGAAATTTGCAACAACTGCAAAAAAACACACACACACACATCTCTGCTAATGCCCTACAAGTGAAAGGACTGAGAGCAGTTAAAAACAGAGCTTCTCTCTAGCCATCAAAATTATTTGGATACCCTTTCATCTTTTGCTAGATAGGTGACCTGATACAGTCTTCCTTCACTTGTTTTTTTTCCCATGTATAAGAAGTTAAACATGGTGTAAATAGTTACTCAGTTTCTATAGCATCTAATCAATGATACTTCTTCCATTCTGTAAATTAGTTGCTCATTGAAACCGACTTGTGTTTTGAGAGGGGAAACAGTAAAAGGTTTAGTGTAATGATATACATCGGAATGGGAACTGTGGGCCCAGGGGCCGAACATGGCCCATAGCTAGTTTTTGTGTGGCCCCTTTCCAGTTCCTGGATCTGGCAGCTGAATTCAGTTCCTCCCCCCTAAGCACTGAAAATCTGCACTCAAGGTATGGAAGCAGAAAGGAGGGCATACACACAAATATAGAGGACAGATCCATGGCACAAGTCTGCCATCTGGACCTTTTCTCTTCCTGTGTGCACCCCTTAAAACACTATTGCTAGTTTCTATGTGGCCCTGAGAGTTTATACAAGCTTTCATAAGTGCCCTCTGGAAGAGGAAAAGTCACATGCTTGTATTACCACCCGAACTGGAAGACAAGCATTTAGTTAAGTTACANGAAATGTCAAAAGGCTTGGGGCCAGGCGAGCTTCCTCCGGAAGGGAGTTCCACAGCCGCGGCCCTACCACCGAGAATGCTCGCTCCATCGTGGCCCCCCGCTTGACACAGGGGACCTCCAGGAGGGCACCCCCGGCAGACCGCAGGAGCCGTTCTGGGGCGCGAAGGGCGAGGCGGTCCCTAAGGTAAGAGGGGCCAAGGCCGTATAGGGCTTTATAGATCATCACTAGATCAGCCCATTACATGGGCAAGATTAGCAGTTCCTACCTTGTCTTCATTATTAGTACTTAAACCTAATGTGACTGTGCACCCACAAACCTTCCATGCAACACACCTGCACCCACACACAGATGCATTGGGATGCCCTGTCAGTCAAATCATGAGATATAGGTGGTAAGCAGCTCAAATCACATGATGGCTGAGAAAACATACTATAGTATTTTGTTAAGTGGTCACAGTGATGCCACCAGAGGAATAAAAGCACATCACTTAGGCTTCATTTGCACATTGTTCTCCCAATGCTCAGTGTAGGATTTCCACACTGGGGGAATGATGCATGAACAAGCCTAACAGTGGAGATGAGGGTACCAGTCACAAAACCCTGAATTACTGCTGTAAGTGTAGCAACGTGACTCCCAGCTGCAAACCTGATTGGAGAAATGCCATCATGTAACTGTTTTGGAAAAAGGACAGGAAAGGTTTCAAAATGTATTCCATCCAATTCTCACTATGGGAGCACTTGCTAGTCGTCAAAGCTGTGCCTGAAAACCTACTGAAAGCCAGGAGGACTGGTTTCTATTTTTTACTGCACCAGACTTAGCATGTGATCCTAAAAGTCTATGCCAGAAGTGGGCAACTGGCAGCTTGGGAGTCACATGCAGTTCTTGGGACACCTGTACTGAGGCTCTCGCCAGAAATGGCTGCCTAGGGGTGTGTCCATATGGCTCCCTGAGGAGCAAGAGAAGCCAAGCCACCATTTCAGCCACTGGACATTCATGGGGGAGCATGCCCTGTGTTGCTATTGCTGTTGCCCCAAAACTCTAGACCACTTGCGAGATAAGAATTTTGATGCAAGGAGACGGGCTGAGGGAATCCACACTGCCCCATCCCAGCATCCCATCAGGGGAAACCACAATGGATGCAATGCATCTTGTAGCTCTCAGTGATATAAAAATTTTGGTATGCGGCTCTTGAGCTTGGGAACTTTGCCCACCCTATCTTTATCTTGGCTTCCTACAACCTGTCTGTGAAACAGCAGGTGTAATTCACAAAATGGGTCAGAGTGGCATAAAATGCTACTGTCACCCGAGTCTACAGCAAGTAAGGCTTGTATTGAAACAAACACTCCCTTCCCTGCCTAAGAAAGGGCTGTGTCTGGCCATTACATCGTAGGAGTAATGCAAGACTGATGAGAGTCCAACGGCTTGTTCTGTCACAGGGCAGAAAGGAGCCAAGTCTCCTATAGAGCACCAAGTTCCTTCCTACACCATCCCAGACAGTGCGTTAACTATGCAAACCACAACAATCTCTTCCCTCCATATAATCACATGCACTTTAGAGAGACTGACCTCAGCAAGGTAGCCTGATGTGACAAAACCTAGTAGGCTGACCCAGTAACAACAAGGTAAACAATTCAAGGGAATGCTAAAGTTTCAGAAGTGAGTACCAGTTAGTAAGAATAGGAAGACTCCCTTCACCCTCTGCCCAGATCCATAGATCTCCAGTGTAATCAGACACAAAACTGTTTTCATTTGCCAAACTATTTGTCACCTCCAGCCCTTTACAGCAATTCAACAAGCTACAGCAACAGCTGCTGAAGGTCTAATGCTAATCAATGGCCAGCTTCCCAACAAGATGCTCATTGCTCCAGCTGATGTTTCAGCCTCCTAAATGTATGCAGAATTGAAATCCAAGCCCTGCGATACAAATACCTTCAGTTGCCAGTTCACATTACTATAATACAATGTATGACAAAATTAGCTCTCCGTATTGCCTTTTAGGTTTATTTCCATCTGTAATTTAAAAACAAATCATCTTATATGTATTCTGCTTCACAAGTTCATTAGAAGGCAGCTTTATGCTACATCAACACATCTCTTGACTTGGTTTCAAGCTCCTTAAGAACATACAGGGGTCAGACCAACAGTCCACCTAGCTGAAATTCCTGTCTCCAAGAGTGGCCAACATCACTTGCTACAAAGGAGTGCAAAACAGGTCACAATGGAATGATCCATTACTCAGCCACTGACCAAGGTCTCATCCCCATACCAACTTGAAAAGCTGTTTATGAAACGATCCTCTAAAAAATATCCAAATATTTAAAAGTATATAATGACTATGAAGGAAGCAAACATGTAATAGCACCATATACTCATGTCTGCGCAAGAGAGTTCAGTAAGACGCACTCTACTACTAAACTTCAAATGAACTCATAACATGCCTAACTCAGCATATTTAAAAAAAATTCTGCATTGCTAACTGGAATATTTTGCCTAAGTCAGGAAGTAGGCAGCTTATTTATGGAATAAATACTGCTGAAAGAAAGAAATATGTAAATCAGCTGCTTATTTGGGGAGGTTCACGGGCAGCCAGGACCCAGGCAATTGTTGCCATGCATGTTTTGCTGAAAATGCAATCTTTGTCTTGTATATTTGATTCAGGGAAGTTTACACAGCTTGAGGAGAATTTTTTGGTAGGAAATGAAATCCCAGTAGCAATTCCATCTCATTGCTAAACTTGCCAAGTTTCCTCTTTAGAAGACTAGCAATAATACCCATGAAAGCCCAACAGGTTTGTTATTGAAACCAAAAGGAAAAATTCCACAGTGCAAGATGTTTTTATTCCCTGCATTTCACTGGGCATTCAAATAGCTGTGCCTATTTTAAGTGGTATCATACCAAACCATCTAAAAAGTTTATTGTTTATTTCTTAAAGGCTGATATTACATAAAATTTATGGAGTGTGCAAGTTCTTTGAGAGGCAGGTTTTTTCATATATTTATATTGCCTTGCAGGAAAGGAGTCATATCAGGCCTATCAAAAAGTGCATGTACTCTCCCCTCTTTCCCCCAAAATAAATCATATCCTCTATTTATTTTATTTTTTTAAAGTTTGCTTACAATGGGAAGAAGCTATTTGTATGAATTATTACACATTGAGAAAGTCAGAGAAACCATTACAAATGGTAAGCTAACCAAATTATCAGTTATTACCCAATTATAATTCAACACCACCTGGATAAAGACCAGCCACTAACTTCATGGTCTTGCTACTCACTCTCTTTCAGTCAGAGTGATCATCAATGGCTCATCAAACTGGAGTGGATTAATGACTTTGATGAAGGGAACCATTATAAAGTTCACAGAAGACACAAAACTTGGAGGGGAGCTAGATTGTAAGCCACAGGCTTTCTATGTTCTGTACAGCACCAGGTCACACGACTGGCGCTATATAAATATTTATAACACCACCACCACCACTAGAATTCAAAGAAGTCTTGATAGGCTGTCAATTCAAGCTGAAATTAACAAAATGAAATTCAACTGAGAAAAATGAAAAATTTTGCATTTATTGAAAACAAACCAGATGCACAAGTATAAGATAGGGGGAATGCTTAGCTTGGCAGCAGCACATGTAAAAGAATCTGGAGATTGTGGTTGATCACAAACTGAACAGGAGTCAGCAATGTGATGCGGCTGTGAAAAAGGCTAATGCAATTTTGGGCTGCATTAACAGAAGCATTGATTTAAAGTCTGTGAAAGTAATAATAATCCCACTCAATTCAGGACTGGTCAGACCACACCCTCATTTTAAGAAAGACATTGATAAATGGGAGTGGGTTCAGAGGAGGGCAGCAAAGATTATAAAAGGTCTGGAAAACAAGCCTTATGAGGAAAAGTCGAAGGAATTGGGTATGTTTAGCCTAGCAAAGCAAAGATTAAGGGGAGATATGATAGCAGTCTTCAAATACTCAAAAAGCTCCCTCAAAGATGATAGAAGACACTGTTCTTCATTGCTGCAGAGGGTGGGACTAGAAATAATGGGATCAAATTACAGGAAGGTAGATTTTGGTTAAACATCAGGTTAAACTTTCCAACAGTAAGAGCTGTGTGGCAGTGACACACGTTGCCTAGGGAGGTTGTAGGCTCTCCATCATTGGAAGTTTTCAGAAAGAAACTTGACAGCCATCTCCTAGGAATGTTATAGCAGTTAGTAACCCTTCATCCAAGCAGAGAGTTGGACCTGATGACCCTTGAGGTCCCTACCAACTCTATGGGTGAAAACAGACATGACGCTAACCACCCTTGGTGGTTATTTATGCATGTTGCAGGGCTGCACAGAGCACCAATACAGTCCTGCAACATGCATAAACAACCACCAAGGGTGGTTAGCGTCATGTCTGTTTTCATCCTATGATACTATGCCCTCATTTCCCACACAGAAATGTTGCTCCTTCTCTACCACTACCCTCATCTGCTCCCTAAACCATCCTCACCCCTTCTCCCAAGCTGCCGTCTATGTTTGGACTCCCTTCCTGAACACACACACACTCTACTCCCTCCCTCACAAGCTTCAAATCTTTCCCTCAAAAATCTACCTCATCCATCAGGCCTTCACTACTCCTCATCCCACTCATTTATGATTCTCCTTACACTGTCTCATCCTTTGGGACCTCCCTCCTCCAGAAGACATCCACCCTTGGGCACAGCCAGACATCCAGGGGACGGGAGTTCCATAGCACTGGGGCAGCAGTTGAGAATGACTCCCCTGCAACCTCTTGTCATATGAACAAGGCTAACAGATGGTACCCACAGGAGTTCCCGGTCAATTGCAGGGGCTGCAATGGGGCATGGAAGGACAGTCGGTCTTTCACATATTCCATTCCATATTTATTTCTACCCTGCACTCTCTCCCATAGGACTCGAGGCGGCTTACGAGATATATAACATATTCTGGGTTTTCCACACAGGGGCCTAAAAACATTAAACAGCATCTAACATAATATACAATTTAAACAAGAAAAACAAAAATGATTTTTTCCCCAATCACATCCCCTTAGCTCAACAAATAAACCACTCTATAACCTCCCCACAAAAACAGGGTAGGTCCCAACAACAACCAAATCATCCCCTGCTGCCACTGGGGGAAACCGGACCACCTCCACCCTCCTCTCACCAGGGGGAGGTGGCCCCACCAACCCTACGTCCACAATCCTAAATAATTCCTCTTCCTCCTCCCATCCTCCTATCTTTTTCCCCAATCCCACCCAAGGCATCCCCCCAACACACAACTCTNGTCCCCCATCATTGATGGAGTTTGCCCCTCACTGGTCCCCAGGTTCATAATGTGGGAGTGGACCTCTATTCCCATGTGGGGGCTTTGGCGAGGAGCATGTTTCACCAGCTACATCTGGTGCGACGGCTTCAGCCATACGTTTCAGACTCCGACCTGGCCACTATCATCAATGCTTCCATCACCTCCAGACAGGACTATTGTAACGCGCTCTACATGGGGCTACCTATGGTAACGGTTCAGAGACTGCAGCTGGTACAGAATGCGGCAGCCTGCCTCCTTATGGGGACGAATCACTGGGAGCACATTACACCAGTGCTCCGTTCTCTGCACTGGCTGCCTATAGTCTTCCGGGCCCGATTCAAGGTGTTGGTGCTTACCTTTAAAGCCCAGGCTCTACCTACCTGCGGGATTGTCTCACCTTCCAGGTTCCAGATCGACCCCTACAGTCAGCCAGGAGCACCCTTCTTGAAGTACCCCGGGTGTCAGGGGTGGGGAAGAGAACTATGGAGAGGGTGTTTTTGGTGGCGAATTCCCTCCCAGCAGATGCCTGGATCTCCCTTCCTTTCAATGATACTGTAAGACCTGGCTATTCTCTGTCAGGCTTTCAGCGAGGGAGATGGGGTTTTGATTTATGCTTATTTATTTTTATTTATATTTTTCTGTCGTCCCCCTTTGGCTGCATTACTACTTTTATAATGTACTATTTCTGTTATTTTATACCAATATTTATATTTGTATTTATATTATAGTATTTTTATATTTTTGTTTTAGATACTGTAAGCTGCCCCAAGCTGCCTGGGCAGGATATAAAATGATTAAAAATAAAAAAAATAAAAAAATAGGGTCGCGCAGGCAAAATGCTCGAGGACCACTAGTCTAGGAGCTATTATCAAAGCAACAACCATCTATAACAATGAGACTTGATGCAAGAAAGTAAGACACATCAGCAATGGCAATGCTTGTATGAAAATCAAAGGAACTTGCATATGTGGGATTACCAAGCATTTTACCAGACACCCGAATTAGTGATGGAAACACTTTTTTTCAGTTCATCCAGACGGTCGTAAAATTGTTTCAGATCCCTTAGACAGACTCTCTCGTAGCAAGTGTTTTCATCCATAAACACATAATAATTAGATGAAAACTGCTCTTGAAACTTTTCAACCACTTATCAAAGTGGAGCAAGTGAGAAACCCTGTTTTGACTAAAGCAGATTTACATTTCTGTCTACAATTCTACACACACAATTACATTCCAAACAAGAATCTGATTAACTTACCAGACAGATTAACTGCAAGAATAAAAATTCACAACGTTAACCACTTTACAAAAAAGGAATGCTGGCGAAGTAAAACAGCCTTGTTGGTTGAATATTTTCCTTGGCACTTAAGCACAGCTATAGTGTTTTTTAAAAATCTTGGCTCTTAGGTGGACTGTCATTCTTTGCTATACTTTAAAACTAAACATATGTTCAGACAAAAAAAAAAAGAAAACACCTTGAGAAAGTAGAATTTGAAACAGGCTATTATAGTTCTTTTTACAGAGCCCCAAATCTCTAACTAAACAACCATGGCCCTTTGGCCCATGCAAGAAGTTAAAAGTAATATTTACCCATGTGCTGGATCCAGGGCTATTGCCCTTGGCTGATCAAGGTCTTGCCAAAAGAGAACTTTCCTAGATGTCCCATTGAGATTAGCAACTTCTATCCTGTTGGTTTCAGAGTCTGTCCAGTACAGTTTTTTCCCAATCCAGTCACATGCCAGGCCATCCGGGGAAACCAGACCAGAAATAATGACGTTCTGCACCAGATTGCCAGTTTGGTTAAAGTAAGTTTGCTTAATGGCTTCTTCACTCACATCTGTCCAGTAAATGACACCCTGCGAGTAATGAAAATCAACCGCAGCAGCATCCTCTAAGCCACTGACGACTATGGTGGACTCCAACTTCGCTCCTCCAGCATCCACCAGTCTGACATCCCGACGGTTGGCAAAAAGCAGAAGAGGAGAAGCTGTGGAAGGAAGACAAAACCACATTATAATTATTATAGTGTTCAGATTATCTTCATAGCTTTTGAAGTGGCTACTATATAAAGCAAGACTGTGCTGTACTCAACAAAAACGCATTTAAGTTCCACATTAGGACAAAAGATACAATAGCTGCTATCCATTTTGTCCTTGCCTCAACTTAGACTAGAGCAGGTGGTCTCAAAATGTGGATCAGGATCCCAAGTGGAGTTGTACCATCTGTAGAGGAAGTCAGATCCCAATTGCTATTCAATATACCTTGCTTGTCCTGTGTGACAAAGGCAAGAAGCTTGGTAAGCATTGGATTAGGGGTGTAGAAGGCTGAACAGCTTGAGAGAAGGAAAGGCTCAGTTCCTTTTATACACACCCATTCCCAACCCAAAACATACTACTGTCTAGGTTTTTCTTATCCCTTCTGCATCCCCGGCACACTTATACACAATGGGATAGCGAGAGCATTTTGAAAGATTTTTTATTTATTTATTTATTTTATTTATTTATTTTATAGATTTTTATCCCGCCCCCTCCTGCAACGCAGCTCGGGGCGGCTAACAACAATAAAAACACTTAAAATCAATTAAAATACAAATATAAAATAGATCAATAAAACAGGGCAAAATACAATAATAAATAAATACATAGGTGGGGGATTAAAAATCACACACCCCCACCCTCCCTCCCAAAGGCCTGGGCAAACAGCCAGGTCTTACAGTTCCGCCGAAATGTCAAAAGGCTTGGGGCCAGGCGAGCTTCCTCCGGAAGGGAGTTCCACAGCC
>QEPC01013222.1:1308254-1378965 GCA_003113815.1 Sphenodon punctatus
AAAAAAAAAAAAAAAAAAAAAGCTACCGAAAGCACTAATCTTGTCTGGTTGGTTTTGGGTTTTTTTATTTTTTAAAAAAAGCAAATATCCAAGTTCATATTTTTCCTTAATAGGAACTGTTAAAAACTCTCCACACTGCTCAATTTAACTTGCATTTTCACAATCGTCTTTCAAATAGGAGAGGATATACACTTCAGTGACATTTCTATTTAGAATACCACCACTGGAAAAAACTAACAGCAGCAGCATGTATTTGGCTTGATGTAACCATCAATTCACATGAGAATCTACCATAAACACAGGCAGAAAACAGCTTTGTAGCCCCACACGCTCATTCTGTAACATGTTTGCAGTTAAACAATGGGAGGTGGCAGTCAAGGGAAGGGTCTTGAGTGTTCAACACACTAAACACAGACCTGGGAAATCTGGGATCATATTCTAGTTGTGTCACACGCTTCAATGAGCAACTAATTTACAGAATGGAAGAAGTATCATTGATTAGATGCTATAGAAATTGAGTAACTATATATATAATCTGACATATATATATATATATAATATAATATATTATATATACATATATATATATATATATATATATATATATAATATATAATCCTGCGACACCCAAAAATATGTAAAGACTATCAATCAGGATCATGGCCCCATCCACAGTTGCAATGGCTCCATTTGGGCTCCTGACCTATGGACCTCGGGCAGATGCATCTCTATGCTTCAATTCCTGTTACTCTCCCAAGAACTCACAAAATAATCACTGCTCTCCCCACATGCTTTGCCCGACTCTAGCCCATGGAACAACAAACCCTTTGGAACAAGGGCTGGCACTTGCTACACGTATATAGAGTAGCAATCGGAACAGGGCCTGCGCCTGCTTCTGAAATAATATTATATGGTTATGAAGTCGGATATCTATTCTGTACATTTCTTCATAAACACTGAATATACTTTAAACGGAAAACTCCAAAGAGGAGATGTGGGATCATTATGATTAATTCCTGTACATTGCCAATGAAGGAAAGTTACTATAATTATTGTAGCAATTAACACACTAATATATACTCGCTTTCTTTACCATGCAAAACCCTATCTGGCAGACATCATCATCAAAACATGGATTCCTTAAAGGGAGAAACCAATTTTATTTAAAAGCAGCTCTCGTCAGAAAGCAAGTATATATTGGTGTGTTAATTGCTACAATAATTATAGTCACATTTCTTCATTGGCGGTGTACAGGAATTAATCATAATGATCCCTCATCTCCTCTTTGGAGTCTTCCATTTAAAGTATTTTATTTTATAAAAAATAACTAAAACATAATAAAAGATACCAATTTTGCACCAAATTCTCCTATGCTTACACTGGGGTCATCTTCGCTCGTTTGTCAGGATCTCATATGGCAACCAATTGCCTTCCTGCCCAAAGCTGGACACAAGTCAAACTGGGCCCCAATTTGCTTTAGATGCCACAGTATGCACTACATGGCATTGCTCCCTTCCTCCCTCCATCTTTACCCTGTAGTACTACTTACATCACATAAGCAAGATTCAAAACCAGCTCTGCACAGACTATAAGCAGCACTTCCTCCAGTTCCTCTATTTTATACTCTTAAGTGTTCAATACTCTGTTTTATTCTGCTTTTGGGGGTTGTGACAGTTTTTATAACATAACAAAGCACCTCAGAAGATACCGCAAAGGTCCTCAAAACAGGAGACCCAGGTCTCTTAAGAATTTGGGCCACATCAGCAGCTTAACTTACCTTACTAGACAGTAATTTACCCTCAAAATCAGTTTACTCCACGGTTAGTTTACCGGGGTGCAGCTGTATATGCAACTGCTTCTAATCGGAGCTTGCTACTGCCCAGCAAACCTAAATGAATAAAGCCAGTCACAGAAACACATTGGGGCCAATCCCATGCCCTGCATGCGCCACGTGCAAACTGCACACACCCCCATTGTGCCACACGGATCATGCACGGAGGGGGGTTGGGACTGCGGCCAGTATATGGTAACTTGCCCATGAGAATGAAGTACCCCACGCTACATTTTCCTTTCCAAGAGGGCATTTGCTGTAGTATGGAACAGCCAAATGTAACTCAATAATTGATTAGGAGCAGCCACAGCAAAGGCTTAGTAAAACTAAGGTCAGGGACCCACTATCACTGCATTTCCCCCCATTGTCCCCAACCAAGGTTGCTTGTCCACATTACAAAATGCGCCCGATTTGCCATTGGGAAAATCTCCAGGAAGCAAATCAGGTGCAAGGTTTGTATGTGGGCATGTTAACCTGCTGCGTTTTTGGCAGCAATCTCAGGGAATGCAGAGATGGATCTATCCGCTCTAAATTCCCTGCAAGATTGTCTCCAAAAATGCAATCGGTTAACATGCCCTCGTACAAATCCCATGCTAGATCTGCCTCCCAGAGATTTTCCCAGAGACAAATCGGGAGCATTTTGTAACATGGGCAAGCAGCCTAAGGCAGCCTTATGTAGCAGAAAATTATCCCCTTCCCCTCCCCACCCCATGCCACAAAGGTAATGGTTGTTTCTCATAAACATAAAGGAGAGATGGGGGCGAGGTTAAGACTCCTCAGGAGCCTGACTGAATTGGACCCTTAACCACCGTCATTGGCTCTCAGTCAAAAAGAAGCCATGCTCAGAAACCTTAGCCAGCAAGTAGGAAAAATCCCCTTTAGCATTTAGAGCATGACTCCTTTATACTTTTTTTTTTTTTTTTTTTTTTTAAAGTTTTTGCTAAGGAAAGAAAAGAAAAAAGAAAACCTTGTGTTCTGCATTCTTCACCCAGCCCTGTTTACTGGCAGCTACTACTGTGGAGCACCTGAAATCCATTGATCACCAACTTCAAAAGATAGATTAAATGTTGATCTGCCTGCAATAAAAGTTGATATTTAACCCGAGTTTAAACTTGTCAGGTACGGTGCTCTAAAGAATGGGAGGTTATTCCTTTCATCCTGAACAGGAATCATTTTTTTTTTTTTAAAAAACTTATTTAAAAAAGGTGAATTCCCACCCACAACCCCACAGTTGTATAACTATTTTTCAGAGCAAGGAAATTTAGGGAACTGGTGCACGGAACTGGCAATCAATATTTATTTATTAATTTATTAAATTTGTACCCCGCCCCTCCTGAAACACAGCTCGGGGCAGCTTCCAGTCATAAAATACAATTTAAAACAATCCAAAATACTTTAAAATACCATATAAACAATTAAAACGCACATAAAACAGGGCCTGGGCCCTGGTTTCAAGATGCCTGGTTTCTACATTTCCTTTGTCACTGGATATTTGAACTTTGGCAAATTGATTGGGAAAACATTTGAAAGCATAGGTTGGGGAAAACAGACAAAGTTCATGCACCTAAGGGACTTAAGCAGCTTCAGTTTCATTTTTGAACTCAGGAGCCCAAGTCTAATTTTCAAAATTGCCCTCGGCTGATAAATGTCTAAGTCACTATTGACATTTTATCCTCCAATTCATTGTCCGTTTGTAAAATCAATCCATGCATTATGAATTCACCCTTCACTGTGATACGAATACTAATCTACTTCAATAACAGTACTTCGAGGGTTAATTAACTGGTCACAAAATGCTTCAAGATCTTCCATGGAAACATGCTGTGGAACTGCAAATTGTTGTATAGCATTAACTGAGTCCCACAGTTGAATTAATGGAAGAGAAAGGGATTCACGGACGTTATTGCAATGGACATCTCAAATTAATGTTCTAAAATAAAACAATACACTCCTTCAGTTGGCATTTGTTACTAATTTCCATCTGCAAACTAACTGAAAAGAAACACCTCAACTACCAAGCAAGGTGGATTCGTTCACACTTGTCATTTCATTCTGTGCAGATCAACATTTGAAATTCAGAGATAGAGAAAATGATCTTATTTTAAGCCTTGTAAGAATATTTATATAGAGAATTTGTAACAGATGTCAGGGTTTGGGGTTTTCTCCACTTTTTTTTTTCCTCACAACCTATATTTTAAGCTGTTTACATGGTTACACTAAGCACAACCTAGCAGAGAGCAATCCCATCCATGCTGGTCTCCCAAAACATGAAATATTTTTAGTGCCAGCTTTATTTACACACACTAAGTATTATATTGAGCATAATGCTGCTGAAGAGCAGGGACAGCTTGACCTATAGCCCTGCAGACCAAATTGAGTCAGAGCGGACCCACCTGGTCCTGTTGGGCTTGGTTCAGGAGCATTCCCGACTCAAGTTCCTTGGATTCAGACTGGATCAGGCTCCCTGTAGCGGGGCAGTTAAGTCTAAAACTGCACTTTGGGATAAATGCATGAAACTTGGCACACAAATACACAACCTTACTAAACATTTTTTATATGGATCCCAGTAAGCATCGCCCCCTGGTGGCCAGGAAAGTGACAAATGTGTACTACTGTCTTAAAGCTTACTAGGACCAGGCATGCCCACCAAATCACAGCAGCCACCCTCTTCATTCTGCAACATCATGCACGCAGCAGATGCAGTGAAACTGTGCCAAATGGAGAAGAGCCTTTGTACTTCACAGCTTGGTGTGCAAAAATGAACGCTGAACCACCCCAATTTCAGTATTGGTCAATTGTTCTTGAACTGGAACTTTGCATACTCCAGCTGGTAGATCACTTTGGGAAGCAAACTATACAAAGTATCTGAAATCACTTTTGCAGTTAATGCCATGGGTGTTTAGCCTTGATCACATCAACTATGTACAGTGGCTCTCAGTTCACGTAAGAGATAACGTCTTTTCTATCACAGAGGCACCCACCCATCACCGTACCAGGAGCTCTGTTCAGGATGGTTTGTGGCACAGAAAACAAAGCACCCATTCTCTTCTACGGCACTAGAACAGGCCCATGAACAGGTCAATGCCCTAGTGAAAGGAGATGGAGGTGCAGTGGGGTCGACAGATAACCCTTTAGCACTGAGGTGCTGGATGGTAGCAGGACCTGAAGTATCCAGGATGATTCAGGAATTTGTAGACACCATCAGCAGCAAGGAATGCGCAAAACATCATGATCAAGCAGCAGGTGTGCACGTGTCCTTTGCCAAGGAAATCTCAGCCCTGGTCACTGTCATAAATGACATGGGAAACCCTTTTAGAGCGGACAGTGGTGATCTCTTAAACTTTGGACACCAAGGACATAATGGATTCTGATGAAGTGGGGTCTGTCAAAGATGCATACAGATTGGGTCAGGAAGAGTATGACCTCTTTGTTAAAGGGAGATTTGTGGAGTGATCCAAACCAATTACAGAAACAAGAACAAGCTGTCATTGTTCTCCAGAAAGCAGGCTTTCAAAGCAGAAGGCCCGTGTCACAACACTGAAGGATGACTGTGCTTTGTTCTCCAGATTGTACATACCATGCCAGTCCTGAGAAGGCAATCTCAAAGTTTTTCAAGCATGAGAATTAGCCATGCCATCATTGTCCAAGTTCAGTGAAACGAGGTCTGGCAAAAAGCAGAGCTTCTTCTACAGCTCAAAGCACAAGCACAACCTCCAGATGCAACCCCAAAAGTGACTGCAACGGTACTGGATGGTGCCGTGATTGTTCTTTCACCAGGAACCTCCCAAACATTCCTAGATGACATCAACACAGTGTTCCTGACATGTATCTTGCAACACCTGGAGCATGTGGACAGGTTGGACATAGTATGGGATGCCTACATCACAGATAGCCTCAAGGCAGCAAGCAGAGAGAAAAGAGGCATAGGTTTGAGGAGGGTTGCCCCTACATCAAGGGTGCTAAGTAACTGGCACAGCTTCCTCCCTGTCAATTAAAACAAAACTGACCTGTTCCATCTGCTGGTGGAACAAGTTACCTGAATTGAAATAGAAGGCAAAGAGGTATACAGCACCCTTGGGGACCGAGTACTATGTTCACCTGACAGAGGACAAAAGTTACATTAAGCCATGCTCACACGAGGAAGCTGACATACCGGACACTGCATCTATCAGATGCAGCACACAGCGGGCACCAAAATATCCTAGTCAGGATAGCAGACACAGATGTGGTTGTCACCACTGTGTCCAACTTGCAAAACATTCCAGTAAACAGGGGTGTGGGCATCCTTTGGTGTGGGCAAACATTACAGGTACACTGCAGCACCCTTAGGCCCAAGGAAAGGAAATGCAATAGTAATGTTTTATGCATTCATTGGGTGTTATGTGAGCTCATTCTTTGCTGGGAAAGGCAAAAAGTCAACTTGACAAATGGAACGTATTTCCAGACATTACAGATGCATTTCTGACACTGGCACAAGCCCCAACATATATCCCTGACAATACCATGGTGCTACTTGAAAAGTCTGTGGTACTTCTGTATGATCGAACCACTGGATTGTGCATAGTCAATGAGGCAAGGCAGCATCTGTTTTCAAGGTCACAAGACCTGGAGAATATCCATCAACAGACAGCTCTCAAATAGAACGCATGCATGCAGCCTATCAGGGAGGACATCTATGGAGAAATGTACTGCAAAGAGATCCAAAGTTACCCAGTACTGCAGACTGGGGTTGAGAGAGGAAAAGTGGGGTTCAGTGGCAACTAAAGTGGACAACTCTTGGCCAAGTTCAAGGAAAGTG
Source organism: Sphenodon punctatus (assembly GCA_003113815.1). Lineage (NCBI taxonomy): Eukaryota > Metazoa > Chordata > Lepidosauria > Sphenodontia > Sphenodontidae > Sphenodon > Sphenodon punctatus. The sequence continues at coordinate 1,314,884 of QEPC01013222.1, forward strand.
CTATAAACCGATACACTGCAACTCTAAGGAGGCATGCAGAGTCCTAACGCAGGTGCTACGAGGCCAGCCTCACACGCACTGCTCTTTGCCACTGTGAAGGAAACGGTTTTCAGGACGACCTGAACTTGAATAATGGTAGCGACATTAAATACTTTACAAAGTGAAGATATGCCATTCACAAAACAAGTATCTAGGTTTCCATGTTTATGTCCTATAATACAGTATCAATCTGCACACACAACCAAGAAGTTTGCAAATTTAACTTTGGGTTAAGGACGTTTGGTGTTAGTGTTAGGTCTGTGATGAATATAACACGATTTTTCAGAGACAGTATCTTGATTACATTGTTTAACAACCTTGTTTTCTAGTGAACCAAAGTGATATTATGCAATTTAACACTATACCATGAACACGCACACACCTTGTTTTTTGTTTATTTTTTATAGAAATACATTTTAAATTTGTCATCTCATTCTGTTTGGACCTTATAATCACCATTTGGAACATCCTCTTGATGTAGCTAGCATTTATAAGCCAACATCAGCTGGTGCAGAATACGGCAGTTTGGCTCCTTTCGGGGACAAGGCACCAGGAACACGTTACACCTGTGCTCCAGAGTCTGCACTGGCTGGGTACAATTTGAGGTGCTGGTTTTGACCTTTAAAACTGTCTGGGTGGCATCCCATACATCTATGAGACTGCCTGTCCTACCATGTTCCACTACCATCCCTACGGTCAGCAGGGGACCGCCTCTTGCAGGTTCCATCTGTTACCCGTGTCTGTAGGACGGGGGTGCACAAAAGGGTGTTCTCGGTTGCTGCCCCAGTTTTATGGAATTCTCTTCCCCAGGAAGTTCGCTTGAGACTAAGCATCTTCTGGAAGCGGTGTAAACATTTTTTACTTGAAAGAGTATGTGGGGACAAGGGTTTGTTGTGTTACTGGGTAGATTATGGGAAGGGAGGGAATGTTTTATTGTATGAATTTTATTGTTGTTTTATGGATTGTAAGTCACCCTAAGCCTTTGTGGAAAGGGCAGCGTATAAATCTGAAATATAAATAAATTTTAAAAATCAAAGCTTGTTTATTTCCAAACAAGAGTATATGCAACAGTGGATCCATATCAGAAAATGTTTAGGGATTATCACTGCATGTCCATGTCAAGTCTCACACTTTTAACCCCAAGGGCACAATTTGGCCAAAAATCCTGGCTTAACCACACCGCTGGGAAGTTCAGATTTGGATCAATATGAATCATCCGAATTTGGATGATTTGTATTGATAAAAATCAGTATGAACCTACTGGGGGATACAAACCAAAGATTTGTATCCCCTGCCCCAGCTCTGCCTTCCCCAGACCCCTGCCCGCCCAGCCCATCACAGCCTACCCAACCTACGGCATCCCACAGCCTTCTCAGGCCTGCACTGGGAAGAAAAAAAATACTATAGAAAAATCACTGTGCATGCACAAAAATGGCTACCATGGTCATTCTGCACCTGCACAGCCATTTTCCAAAATGGCTCCAGCAGCATCAGTGCCATTTTAGAAAATGGCAGCGGTTCTGCGCATACTCAACAGGCAGCCAGGCTGTGCACATTAGATGCCATTTCCCAAAATGACACCAATGCTGCTGGCACCATTTTGGAAGGTGACCACACATGCAAAGAACAGGCATGGTGGCCATTTTTGCACATGTGCAGTGATTTTCTTCCCAGCACTGTCTGAGAAGACAGTGCCAGGCACTGCGTGTCGCCACCTTGGATTCCAGGGCCTAAGGAAAAAAGTAAAGCAACTAGTCTCCCTCACCACTCCTGCACACAGACTTTTTACCCCCAACTCTGCCTCCCCCAGACTCCTGCCCACACTGGGCAGGGGTTTGGGGGAGGCAGAGCCTCGGCAGACATGGATTTAGGTCACTTTCTCAGATAAAAACTGAATCTGAGCAATACGAGCCAAAATCAAGTAGAGTCAGTTCGGTTTAGAACCAAGCCCGAACATCAATCCAAGCTTTCCTCTCTCACCGTTACCGTGGGTAAGAGGCCATACCCCCACAGACTCAGAGCACCAACATATCACTGCGCTCTGCGGGTGCACAGTGATGTCAAAGGGGGAGGCTTAAGGTATGCCCCCGGCCCTTTCCTTTCCGGGCTTAGATCAGTCCTTACACAGCCACGCTCAGATCTGTTTTGAGTCCAAACAGTGCTCTAGCTTGAACCTTAGATATTGTTATCAATAGGTCATGCAATAGAATGGACAATGCACAGATCTACCACCTTTGAAAGAAGCATGGAAAATACCCCGTCAATTGTCATTTTCTGTTAATGAGTAATTTGCATTTTGTTAAAAGTTTAACAAAATAATTGATTGTACTATGTCCAAGGAGAATATCCCTTCAACAACCTGCTTGTTTACCGCTTCTGCCTAGCCGTGTAGTGTACCCTTGAGGCACAGGGTTCAAACAGCAAGAGGAAACAGATGTTCCTAGATTTACCAACAAATCTGTAGAAAGTTCATCACATACTGAAGTTGCTGGTGTCAACCTGATGCAGTAACTGCTCCTACAGAAACATTCATGCTACTGGAGAGTATCCTCCGATCAGCTATTGCTCAGATGGTATCATTTTTAATGGGCTCTTGGACAAAGGTTTAGCAAGAGGCATATTAGCATGATTGGTCGTAATTTGTTTATTTATTTCATTATATTTGTTAGCCGCTCCCTCATGCCTACGGCATCCCAGGGCGGCGTACAATATCATAAAAACCCAACAACAAAAACAGCAATAGATCAACCCCCAGCAATTTAAAACAACACTAAAAACCAACCCCCATCCCCCTACCCCACCCCCCGAAGGCCTGGGCGAACAGTCAAGTCTTACAAACATGTCGAAAGGCCAACAGGCCTGGAGCCAGGCAAGTCTCCTCCGGGAGGGAATTCCATAACCGTGGCCCGGCCACCGAGAACGCCCTCCACATTGTGGCCCCCCATCTTACACAGGAGGGAGAAGCAGGGCCCTATATTCCTTCAAAAGGAGAACACGGAACCCAAGGAGCTGGGAAGCAGAGTTTCAGGGCCAACAGCCAAGAGGAGCTTCTCAAAGAGAATGAGACTGCTGTTTTGGGAAGGGATGGTATATTGATGCAAGGGCTCAAAATCTTTTCAGTACCAGGATATTTCCATGCCAAGGACTTCCAGAGTCCTCCCTGTCCAGGTTACTATTAGCTTATATGCTACAGCAGAGGCTCCCGAACTGTGGGTTCGTATCCCAAGTGGGGTTGCAGCATCTGTGGATGGGATAACAATCTGATGTTTTATATGGCAGGGGTGGACAAAGTTCCCAGTCCAAAGCTCTGCACATCAAGATCTCCACATGGCCAAGAGCGACCACTGAACGTCACTAGGTCCTTATGCAGAAGCACATGCATGAGAGCATTCACACATGCACACTCACTGCCCTGGGGCTGCTGCCTTCCGCTCCCTTTGCTTACTCCTACCTCAGCCCACCTCTCACCTGCTTCTTCTCCCACTGCTGCTCAACTGCCAACACTGCTCACCTCTGTCATCTACTGGCGTTGGCTGCCCAGTACTGGGTGCTCACCTCTCATACCTCCTTTACCTAGCACTGCCCCTGCTGCTGCAGTGCCCAGTGCTGGGCAGCCCGTCAGCACTCAGAGGAGGCAGGAGAGGTGAGTGCACATGAAGGAGGCCAAACTGATAAAGCTGCACATACACACTGACTCCAGGCAGCTATAAGGGCAGCATGAGGCTCCTGAAGCACCATATACCCATCTCTGTTATATACTCTGCATATCTGTGTTGTTTTTTCTCTGGATGTCATGGGATTAATATCAGAGTCCCAAAATGGGGTCATGCAATCAAAAGGACTTGCTGTAGGAAACTATTGCTGTAGAGACCTCAATCAAGATTGAAGGTGGGGAGCTCCACTGTATTAGATGGGGTACTACACACACGTAGTCAAAATAGAAAACAGTCTTTGACTCGTAGGGTTTACAATCTAAGTAGACAAGACAGACAAACTTTAGAAGAGGAAACAGAGCAGGAAGATAGACATGCCCAAATTCATACCGTAGGTCAGTGGTTGTGCAGTAAACAGAAACCAGGCTTCCTCATTTATGCACTGGATCAAGCTGCTTCCCCAAACATAATTCCAATGTATCGTTCCAGTTTGAATCAACGTTTGCACTGGTATATTACAGCATATTCTATCAATCTAATGTGCATCAGAATTTTTGAATCCAAGCCCAAGACCTTGCTGTCGCCCTGCCCAGGTCCCAGATTTTGTCATCGCTACCTTTAGCAATAATTCTAAACACTAAGTGTCTTCTCCTGTTTATAAAATCCCCTTTGTGAAATTAGCAGCTGGTATTCTATATTGCTTTAGACAGGCATTAAAATTTTAAGAAGTCATTTAAATCTTACATTACCTAGACTGAGTTGGGTTTTTTGTGGACTAATTACAGGGTTTTAAGAAGCAGAGAGATTTATTTCAGAATCCTGGTTTTACTTGGCAGTCTGTAGTTTGTTACTGCTAACATTTTTACAACAAAACATAGTAGCCTGATTATATACTATTTTGTTTCAATTGAAATGAATTAGCATATTTCCCTGGAGAGGCCAATGCCAACATAATCTGTAAAGAACTTCTTCAAAAGGTGTTTTACGAAAAACTCTATGGAACACGGGTTAGCTGCTATGCACACAGCAGCAACTACCAGAGTTTGTAGTGAAATACCAAGGGCCATGAGCAAGACGCTCACTGATTGTACATGTTCTAGTTTTCACAAGATAAAATATTGAAGTACCAGCACAATATGGACACACGACCTGATTCAGCAGCAGAGCTTTTCATGGTCATCCTGCATTTGCATCACTGCAGAAAATAGAATAAAGGAATGCTCCCGCCCATCAACGAGTGGCATCTTTGCAGTGACCAGGCAAGGAACCCCTGCGGGCTCAGCACGGCCAGGTGCCTGCGCACCCAAAGTCCTCTGGCCTATAACCAGGCAAGGATCACCTACGAAGGGTTGGGTCCTGGGCCAGTTTAAATAGCGTGGCCTCACTAGGGAAGCTCTCTTTGTTCAACTGGCCAGTTCGGTTTTACATCACTGGGGAAAGTAGAAAAAAAAAAAAGAGTTCTTTCTCCCAGTTCAATGGTGGTAGAGAACTATATATTAAACTGATTAGGATTATGTGGATCCCAAATTTTGCTTCTAAGATCCCATTTTGAGATTCATGACCCCAGACAACCAGACATGCAAAGCATATCAAATGATCGCATAACGATTTGCAGATAAAGTGGCCCCATTTGGGATTCCAACCTACAGTTTGGAAACCTCCAAAAAGGAACGCATCCTGTAAGACAATTGCATAGATTACAATTCTCACTGGCAGTCGTACAACTCTCTAACGAAAATTACTTGCATGGGAATTAGCTAGAAGTATGCAAAATACTTTATTTTGTCTTTTTATAAAGGTTAGCAGATGGAAATAAGGCATACTAATACCATGTGGTCAATCAGTTCTCTCTATGCCACCAAGCAAGTGACCATGGACCACACTTTGAGAACACTTGCTCTTTATTGTTACAAAATGGTATCGAAAAAGGTAATTTGGTGGTATTTATAGGAGCTGTTGTAACACTAGATAAACCTTCCAACCAATTTGCAATTTCTACTTGAGGGGGAAAAAGAAGAAAAAACCCCAGGGAACTGTATTTTGTATATTGCAATAAAGGACATTTAAATTATTGCAGAATCATTGTCTCTAGGAAATACATGGTTCCTGTACCATTACAAATTAATACTAGCATACTGCCGCTTAAGGAATGCAGTGCAACACCAGTCATGTAATCCTACTACCAACACACCTCACACCAATTTGCTGTTGTTCTTACTGACTGGCTTTTTTCACCCTGATTCAAAAATTAGGTCCTTCATAGGAGGATTATATGAAGGAAATTATCCTTTATGCTGAGATTCACAAACAATTGCCATCTTTTGGAAAAGTTTTGCAAGGGACAATACAATAAATAAATTTAACCCTGTGTAGCTAATTTAGGGCTCAGTTCCTCAAAAACTGTGTATCCCGTATGGTGATGAATTTAATCTCTTATCCTGAGGTTATTAAGCCTATCTTCCACATGTAGAAGCCAAGAAGAAGAAAAAAATGACCTAAAGCTGATTCACCAAGCTTGAGACATCTCAGGAGCTCAAATATAAAAACCAGATGTAAGATTTAAGTACAACACCTTAAGCAGCCACTTTTGAAGAAAAAAAAAACAACAATCTGAGCCTAAGTGCTAAATTAATTATTATGATTGGCAAAAGGTCTATGGAATTAAAAGCACTCAAATGTCACTAAATTTTAGCTGTGAGTGTGGAATCACAGCTTAAATCCATGAAGAGGAAATAAGAAAACAGGGGTCTTTTACTCTGAATTTTGTACTGAGTCCACTGAGCCTCATGGTAATCCAAGTTACTACCTCACATGCAAATGGTTCTTTGGTATCAATACCAAAACACGATTTACCTTGAAACACCAGCAAACCTATAATCTTAACTTTCAACTGAAATTATCCCCATTCACTCCCTATGCATTACTTAATTCAGCTCCAATTTCCTTCATCATGACAGATTTTCATCAAACCAGCTACTAGATTTGCAGTTCATCTTGTAACTTTCAAAGCCTTGATTGTTTCCTAGAGCATTACCATTCTTTCTAATACACATTTATTGTTGCTGTTTTTTTACACTAGAGTAACGTGGGTATCTGCTGAGCCAACCACAGATTAAAAACTGAACTGTCGCTCCAGAAGATCCCAATTTACCCCCACCCCCAACAGGCTGAACACAGGGTCAGAATAAATGACATTCACCTTGGGCTAAAGGACTACTCTTATTAAAAAGGCATGGGTCTATTACTGCCTCAGAACTCTGCGAAGCTTAGTTTCTTAACAGATCCACATTACATTAGCATGAGCTAGAGTGGTATTCTCCCAAGTACACATTTAGAAAATTTAGCAACGCTTTCTGCATCATCTTCCAAATTAGGCATGGTCCATTCACTATGGAAGGTCTTGGCTTTCTTCATTAAGCATCATAACCCTTTGAGATGGGAGGTTCCAAGTATCTTGTGTGCCCGATTTCACATATAAGTACAAGTTACACCTCATGGGAGCATCCCTTCAGCATGCACTCCATATGTATGAAACTACAAATGACTGTATTACCCCTGAAACAGAGAGAGATTCCAATAGAAATGGCATCTCTTGGCAATTTATTAACCGATACTGCCCACACATTTTCACAATCCAAAAGACACATCTTTTGAAAATAGATAATGCAAGATTCTCAAATAAAAATTATAAGATTTATTATGCCAATGGGAGAAAAAAGGGGCAGGGGTACCGGTGGGGGTGATAAAATTCCTGAATTTACAGGTACAGGAAAGAGAGACAAGCAGGGCAGAATGCTATTAATAAAGGGTAAACTAGAACAGGAAACATACACCATTAGTACAATGTACGCTCCAAATAATAATACAAAGGCCTTTTTGCAGAGGTTATCCCCAAATTGCAGAACAAAATAGAAGGTAGGGCAATTCTGACGGGAGACTTTAACACCTCCCTGTCTGAGTTGGATCACCTCACAAAAGCAAAACTAAGCAACCAGGAGACTAAGCTGTTTGCAGGAGAGAGCGGGGTATAAATTAAACGAAATGAAATGAAAAAGAAAATGAAGCAGCAAGGAAAAAATAATACAAATGTTAAAGGAAAAATCAATTGATAGATATTTGGCGAGCTTTTCACCCTAAGGATCAGGAATTTACCTTTTATTCTAATCCACATAAAGTCTCTACAAAGATAGACCATATCCTAGGGAATAAAGCTATGATGCCCATTTGTGAAAAAGCGTACATTCAGATTACCCCATTCTCGGATCATAATGTGGTAGTGTTAGAAAACAGACACGAAATAATAACAAATATATATCCACAACAGAATTGGCGTTTGAATAAAAACTTTTATTTAAATAAGGAATGGATTAAAGACCAAATTAAAGAAAGATTAGATGAGTATATGGAGCATAACGATCAGCCTGATGCCTCCCCAAGTGTCCTGTGGGAGGCAGCGAAAGCTGTTCTACAAAGTCAGTTTATTTCGTTGGGGGTGCATCTGAAAAAAAGAGAAAAAAGCACAAATTAGTGAAAAATATCTTCAAATGAAACAGCTCGCCAAACCACCCAAAATTAAAGCAGAAAAAATAGCTACTATTAAAAATCAAATAAACCTTATGGAAACCGAGTCAGTAATAAATAAAATAAGATACACCAAGGCTTATTATTTTGAAAAGACAAATAAAGCTGACAAAGTACTGGTTTGGCTAACTAAAAAAAAAAAAAAGACAGAAAATGGCCATACCATTCGTTAGGAAGGCTCCCAGCTCACCAATCCTAAAAGGGACTGATATGGAGAAATGCTTTACCGAATTCTATAAAGAGATTTATGAGTCAGGGAATCCAGCACAAGGAAACAAATGATTTTTTGAATGAAATTCAACTACGTAAAGTCACTGGGGGACAAAGAGAATTCCTGAATAAAGCTATAGAGCAGAAGGAGGTGGAAGCGACAATAAAATCCCTTGCCAATAATAAAACAGCTGGTCCAGACGGCTATCCAGCCAAATTTTATAGAATTTTTTCACAGCAAATAAGCCCACTCCTCACTAAAGTATACAACTCCCAAATACAACAGCAGGAGATGCCACCGACGTTTAACGAAGCTAATATCACGCTATGCCCCAAGTCTGGAAAAAACTTAGAACTTTGTAGTGGGTATCGTCCTATCTCACTGATTAACACCAATGCAAAAATTTTCACAAAAATTCTGGCCAACAGATTAATGACCGTCATCCCAGATCTAAATCAGCCCCGACCAGGCGGGTTTTATCCCAGGCAGATTGGGTATCGATAATATAAGAAAAATTATTAACATCATGACATACATCAAGGATAAGCAAATACCAGCTGCAATAATATCGTTAGACGCGGAGAAGGCCTTTGATTTGATTGAGTATAAGATTTTATTTGAGACCATGAAACGTATGGGGATTGTAGGCCCGTTTCGTCAATGGATAGAGCTGATCTATAAATCTCCCAGAGCCAATTTACTGATTGAGGGGCGTACGTCATCACCTATCATGATAACCCATGGCACCCGGCAAGGATGCCCAATGTCTCCCCTTCTGTTTAACATTGCTATAGAACCTTTGGCAATAGCTATTAGGATGCAACAGCAGATAAAGGGCATTAGCATTTAAAATAGAGAATATAAAGTATCTCTATATGCCGATGATATGATGTTGAGCTTATCGGACCTTCCCCGGTCAGTTCCTAAGCTGATAGAAACCATTGAGCTGTACAGGACGGTATCAGGGTTTAGGCTAAATGTCAATAAATCCAAAATGCTGGTGTTTAGTGAGGAAAAGCTCACAAGTTTGGAGCGGTCTCAAGCTACTCCTTTAAAGATACAGCATAATGACATCAAATATCTGGGTATATGTCTCACTAAAAAACTGAGTAATCTGTTTAAAGCAAACTTTCTCCCCCTGATGGAAAACATTAAAAATAAAGAGGAGGAATGGAAAAATGTGCAAGTTTCCTGGCTGGGCAGAACGAATCTAATAAAAATGCTAGTCCTCCCAAAATTACTTTATACATAATTTGCACTGCCAATCCAGCTTCCTACGAATTACTTTGCGACAATAAACAAGGTCATTTCCAAATATGGAATAGAAAAAAACCCTCTGCTACGTAGAGCCATATTATATACAAGTAAGGAACAAGGGGGACAGCATATGCCAGACATAAAACTATACCATTGGGCATCAGTTCTTAGAGGTGTTAAAGTCTGGTTTCATGAGGGAAAGAACCCGGATTGGTTAAATTTGGAACAAGAGGCGGGAAAGGTTACAAGTTACATAAACGTGCTAACAGATGGTCAAAAAATAAATAGAAAAACTATAATGCGACACCCATTTGTTGGCATGGCAATGCAGACATGGGAATTCTCTATGAATAAGGCCGAAATCTTGCCGGAAATATCCCCATACACACCTATATTTGGTAACTGGAGTAGACAAGCGGGTATTTCAGAAAAGGTGAAAGTAAAATGGGAAAAGAAAGGGTTGAAATGGGCAGGACAGCTATTTGTGGAGGAGGAAAGTTTAACGCTAGATATAATTCAGCAAAAAATAGAAGCAGTCCCAGATTTCTGGATGTACGCAAAGCTTGTCAGTGTATTTAATAACAGACTTACTAAACCGCATGTTATAAGATAGATTACAGGTATCAAAAAAGTATTATATGGTGACCCTGGTCAAACACCTATCATCTCTAGACTATATAGAGTATTGCAAAGCATGATGCACTTACCTGATGCACGATACATTGCTGCATGGGAAGACGACCTGCAAAGTGCAATAGAAAAAAAAGGAGCTCAGTATAATATGGCAAAACATGAAACGACTTTCTAGATCTTTATCTGTGTTGGAGCCACAAATAAAGACAATATATTGGATTTATCTAACCTTAAGCAGATTCCACACTATGAATAAGTCATACCCACCAAAGTGCTGGCAGGGTTGCACAGACGAAGGTACGTGGCTTCATTGCTGGTGGACACGTCCTCACATACTGGCTTTCTTGAGGGAGATCTGGCTGTACATAAACATGGCTGCCAGAATAGATATCCCAATGCACCCGAAGTTCACCTTGTTGGGAATATTCCTGGATTTGAGCATAACAGAAGAAAGAACACAAGCTTGCCAACAGCTGAGATTGGCGGCATTACACACAATTGTTAGTAACTGGAAATCCTCGCAAAAACCCTCTTACAAACCATGGTTACGGCGAATCTGGCTTACCCTCATACTAGAAAGAATACAAGCAGGGATACGAACAGACCTAGATGGGTTTTATGCTGTCTGGAACAATGTTTGGGACATTATTCAACAAGAAATAGATGTAACAGAACTTAGAATGTCACTATGCTTATCAAAAATTTAATTAATGTTTTGTATCCATAGGGTAATGGAAGGACCGATACTGTATACTGGTCCTTTTATATTTAGTATGTTGGTAAGGATGCGAAACGGAAAACAATAAAAAATTACAAAAAAACCCCAAAACAAACAAATGAAGTGGCATCTCTTCAGCAAACATAGATTTGTAATCCTCCACAAGAGCCTTTGCATCAATAAAGCCCAACACAGCCTGGGTCCTGCTTATCTGAAGGACCAACTCACTCCCTGGACAGCACCTGCGGTTGTCCGAGAGCACCCTCCTGGAGTTCCCATGCTATCGGGGGGTCCGTATGGACAGGTAGGTGTTCTCAGTGGCTACATTTAGCACAGAACCATTTTATGTATTTTATTATGAATATTTTCTTAATATGGTATTCTGTATTTTTATATTTATTGTTTTTATATGTTGGAAGCCACACCCAGTCGCCTCAGTCGAGAGGGATGGGGTAGAAGGTATAAATAATAAATAATGCTCCCCACCAGAAGACACCTGAGCACCATTGTAAACAGTGGCACCAGACAACTCCCACATGTCTTGAAACCCGGACTTGTAAAACCCTGGGTTTTATATATTAGTTGGGTCTTACAAGTCTGGGTCTCAAGACATGCGGGAGTTGCCCAGCACCACTGTTTATAATAGTGCTCAGGCAACTTCGGGGGGGAGCATCTAAATCCCCTCGCACAAGTTTGCCAAACCCGCACTTTTAAGTCGGGGGGGGAGGAGAGAACTGGTGCATCTAAAAATGTCTCATTTTTCCTGCAGGATGTGCTGGCCTTTTGTCGCAACACAGCAGAGGCTCCACAGATATTACCCACATCATGCTTACTTTGGTGGTAAAACCACAATTTGTATAATATGAATTCATGTCATTACTTGAATTATACAATTTTATTTCTTTAAAACTATTACCCCAAACTAACTAATAAATAAAATAAGTCCTCCACCTTTGGTTAATAAATACTAAAGTTGGCAAAGGGCTACGCCTGTATCCTTTAGCATATGCTGACTAGAGCAAAAATTACACTTCACAATACCAGGAAGAGAGGGGTTAAACGGTACAAGCAGCCCACCCACACTATTAAAAAGTGGCTCAGATTTCACATTTGATTTCAAGTACACACATTAAAAATAAAAACCACGTTTTAACCCTAGCAAGCTGTTGGGGTCCAACTGTACCCTAGAGGGGTACAAAAGAGTTAATAAAACTTTAAGTAAACTTCTACCACTCCATGACTTTGTCAACCATAATGGACTCAATTGCCCTGTAGTGTTTCATGCCTCTCCCTTGTAATTTTTTTTATTTGAGGTTTTCATTCTGACGCTGCTAGGGGTTCGTTTGACCTCTATTGAAGTGCATGGGAAACTGAAAGTACGATGTGCCTAGGGTGCTGGGGGTAATATTAACCCCCCCAAAATGCTGTTAAAAATAAATAAATGTTTATTATTTCTTTATAGGCTTAAAGCTGAACCTGTACTTTCTCTCTTCTCACAACCAATGGAAGTAGAAAGAAATATAGCATTGTGTCTATTTTCATAAATGACATTTTCATGTATACAAAAATAATGCTATATACACATTTGGGGGTCTATTATACCTCAAGCTAAAGAACCACTTTACAAACAGAGTTCTTTATTTTTTAGCAGTTATAACCTTACTGGTGTAAACCTTCAACACTGGGTTTTTTTCTTCAACATAGCTGCTTTCAGAGTTCGTATTGAACAATACTTACCAATCAGTCATATGGCGTCATTTAGACCCCTCCATTTAGGACCCTTTTGTCAGTAGGGGTCAACATTAATCTGTTTGCAGTAAGTTGTTACTAAATGCACACCAGAAGACTTCAAAACTGTTTTTTTCATAAAGCTGCTTGCAGAGTTAATACTGAACAACACTTACTAATCAGCAATATGGGGTAGTTTCGGCCCCTCCATTTACTTGCCAAGTGACTCTTTTGTCAACAGGGGGTCAACATTAAAGCAGTATATGCCCTCTAAACCCGCCAAATATGGCAAAGTTTTGGCTATGCTGTGATTCGACTACTTTATATGTTTTAAATGCTGATCTATATAAGGGAAGGGAAGAAGATGCCCCAGCAGTGCCCTTGTCATGGACGGACCACTACCTCCTGCAGACCTCTCTTCTCGCACATGTCTGCCCCCGGATGGATGAGGGACCAATTTGTCTGGTTCGCTCCCGGAAGACTGATGGAACCAGAGCGGTTCCAGAGGGCTCTGGGGGAAGATACCCTCTGATTTTGACGGCCATCTCATTGATGACCTCGTGGCTTTCTGGAACACCTTGCTAACTGAGGCCATTGATCAGACAGCTCCTAAACATCTGCTTCCCAGGCGACAGCACTGCAGGCCTCCTTGGTATTTGGAGGACCTGCAGATGCTGAAATGGAATGGGTGGCGGTTGGAATGACGGTGGTGCTGCTTTTGCACTGAAGCTGACAGATTGCAGCATAGAGCTAGTTTACGAGCCTATGCTGTGGCTATGAGGACAGCAAAAAAAAGAGTTTCTTGCTGCCCTCACAGCATCCGCTAAGTCCCGTCCAGGGAGCTTTTCCAGGTGGTGCGTGAGTTGGTCAGTCCGGACTCCCTCCACCTAGGAGTGGAGTCATCTACGGCACGCTGTGACATTTGTGGATAAAAATTGCTCGTATTCACCGTGACTTCGATGCTGCACTTATTACAGTAGGAGAACTGCAGATTATGGAAGCCCCATCTTGTCAAGTTTTGTGGGATCAATTCCAGTCGGTGGTGCCCGCCGATGTGATCAGGGTCCTTGGGGAGGTTAGGGCCACTTCTTGGGAGTTAGGCCCATGCCCGTCCTGGCTAGTGAAATCTTGCAGGGAGACAATGGGGCTGTTGCTGGTGGGGGTGGTCAATGCCTCCCTCTGGGAGTGCCGAGTGCCAGGCTGCCTCAAAGAAGCAGCAGTGCAGCCTCTGCTCAAGAAACTATCACTTGACGTGGACTCCCTTGCCAGCTATTGGCCTGTCTTTAACCTTCCCTTTTTAAGGAAGGTCATTGAACGGATAATGGCCCAGCAGCTGCAGAGGCATCTGGATCACATCGGTTTTCTTGATCCCTCCCAGTAGGGATTTTGTCCAGGATATGGCACCGAGACTGCACTTGTGGCCTTGGTGGATGACCTGCGCCAAGAGTTAGACCAGGGTCGGTCGACCCTGTTGGTGGTGTTAGATCTTTCGGCTGCATTTGATACCGTTGACCATGAGATGTTGGTGATACGTCTGTGGGACTGTGCAGGAGTGGGAGGGACTGTTCTTGAAAGGTTCCACTCATTCCTAGCAGGAAGAACTTAGTGAGTGGTACTCGGAGAATGCTTTTCATCGTACCAAGACCTCTCGTGTGGTGTCCTGCAGGGTTCTGTCTTGTCCCCTCTCCTGTTCAACATGTATATGCAGTCACTCGGTGAGGTGATTAGGAGGTTCGGCGTGCGGTATCATCAATATGCGGATGACACCCAGGTGTTTTTTTACAACAGACCCAGACCTTGCAGTCTCGGTGCTTACCTAGCTGATGGCTGTGGGGGACTGGATGAGGGCCAACCGACTGAGGTTGAATCCTGACAAAATGGAGGTGATGCTGGTGGGTAAGGCAACGGGGGTAACAGCCCCTGTTGTGGATGGGGTCTGTCCTGTGTTGGTTCCCCAGGTGCAGAGTCTGGGGGTGCTCCTCAACGCGCAGCTCCGCCTGGATGCGCAGGTGGAGGCTGTGGCGAGGAGTGCCTTTCGCTAATTACATCTGGTGCGGCAGCTTCAGCCGTATGTTTCAGACTCTGACCTGGCCACCCTCATCCATGCTTTCATCATCTCTAGACTAGACTATGGTAACGCGCTCTACGTGGGGCTACCCATGACAGCGGCTCAGAGGCTGCAGCCAGTGCAGAAAGGGCAATTGGGATTCTTACCGGTGAATTGCCCTTCTGTGGCCCTCCCGGGAGTTTATTCGGACCCAGGGAGCGTTCTCCCTTCCGTCCAGTAGGAGGCAGCACTGACTTTCGACTGGGCATGCGTAGGGAGAGCGCGCCCTCGCTTCCCCAGGAGTATCCAAGCCGATGGACTGGAGCTGAAACCACAACAAAAACTTTTCCCGAAACCTCGGGGTTAACTGAACAAAGGCCCCTAGAAGGGGCTGAACCCCCCTTACCCATTCAGGGGAACCAAACTTAAAATACATAGCCCGGGCGGGCCGAATAAACTCCCTGGAGGGCCACAGAAGGGCAATTCACCGGTAAGAATCCCAATTGCCCTTTCTATGGCCCTAGGTCCGTTTCTTCGGACCCAGGGAGGTGTCAAAGCAGTCGTGTTTATTCGGTAGGGGAGGGCCCAGTTTGACTAGTACCCATGACCCCTTGGAGAACCCGCCGACCGAATGCGGCCTCTGCGGATTGCTGCGTGTCAATTTTATAATGCCTCGTAAAGGTATGGAGGCTTTTCCAGGTAGCCGCCTTGCAAATTTCTGCTAAGGGGGCTCTGGAGCGAAATGCCGAATTGGTGGCCGCACTCCGAGTGGAGTGTGCTAGAATTGGACAAGGGGGTTGTAGCCCTGATGCCTTATAGGCTTCGGAAATGCAGGATGATATCCAGCCTGCTATGACCGTTTTAGATACCCGTTTTCCCCTGTGGCGTGGGTGGTAACTCACAAGGAGACTAGATGAGCGTCGAAAAGGAGCGGACCTCAGCATATAAATTTTCAAGGCCCTACGTACGTCTAGGCAATGCCACTGCTTTTCCAGCGGGTGGCGCGGACGGGGACAGAATGAGGGCAGGACTATGTCCTGTGCCAAATGGAAGGGGGAGGAGACCTTGGGCAAGAAGGCCGGATCCAGGCGGAGTAACACAGACTCCTTCCTGAAGGAACAGAGGGCCGGGTCAATAGACAGCGCCCCCAGCTCTGAAACCCTCCTAGACGTGGTAATCGCTATCAGGAACGCCACCTTGATAGACAGAAAGAATAAGGAAACCTGGTGTAACGGCTCGAACGGTGGCCCCGTAAGAGCCCTGAGCACCAGGTTCAAGTTCCAATTAGGGAACCTGTGGACCACGGGTGGTGAGAGTCGTTTGGCTGCTCTTATGAATTGCCTGACATGGGGATGGGGAGAAACCCTGTCCTTGCCGGATGCCCCTACTACACTGTCTATAGCCGCTAATTGCCTACTCAGTGTGTTAGGGCGGAGCCCTTTGTCCAGACCCTCCTGGAGGAACTGTAACACCTGAGGGATTGAAGGAGATAGTGGGGAAAACCTCCTAGCTCTGCACCATCCCACAAATACCCTCCAGGTGCACTGATATATGCGCCTGGTAGATTTTCTCCTGGCCGCTATCAAGGTACGAATGACAGCGTCGGAATAGCCCATCTGCTGCAGGGCTAAGGATTCAACAGCCAGGCTGTCAACTTCAGGAACTCCGGCTGGTGGTAGGCCACGGGCCCCTGTGTCAGAAGGTCGGGGGAGACCGGAAGGGTGAGGCTGTGCCCCTGCGAGAGGCTGAGCAAGTCCGGGAACCAAGGCCGGCGAGGCCAAAATGGTGCCACCAGAATGACCGTGGCCCCCTGTGCTTTGCATTTGTGGAGGGTCCGGCTGATGAGCGGGAAGGGAGGGAAGGCGTACAAGAGACCTTGCGGCCACACTTGACTGAGGGCATCGGTGGCCTCCGCGTCGTGGCAGGGGTGCCTGGTGAAAAAGCGTGCCAGCTTGCGATTCGCCGAGGAGGCGAACAGATCCAGCGTCGGCTGCCCGAACGTCTCTGTGATCAGCTGGAAGGCGGCAGAGCTCAGTGACCATTCCCCCGGCTCCAATTCTTGCCGGCTCAACCAGTCCGCCTCGACGTTCCTCGATCCCTGGATGTGGAGGGCTGACAGGGACTGCAGATGTAGCTCTGCCCACTTGATGATGTGGGACGCCTCCTTGTGCAAGGCCTTTGAGCGCGATCCGCCCTGATGGTTCACATAGGCCATGGCGCTCGTGTTGTCTGTGAACACCACTACATGACGGCCTTCCAGGATCGACAGGAAGCTGAGCAACGCGAGACGAATGGCCCGCAACTCCAGCCAGTTTATGCTGTGGTCTGCCTCTCCCGCTGACCACCGCCCCTGGGCCCGGTCGGACCCGACGTGCGCCCCCCACCCGGACAGGCTGGCATCCGTGGTCAGAACCAGCTTGGTCGGCTCCATCAGGGGTACGCCCTCCAAAAAGCGGGTTGGGTCTTCCCACCACCGGAAGGATTGAACGACGGTGCCCGGCAGAGGTAAGGCCCTGGGGACCCTGTTTATGATTTCCATCTGCCACGGACGGAGAAGCCGTTGGAGGGGGCGAGCATGAAAGCGTGCCCACTGCAGGTGGCGAGTGCAAGCGATCATGGACCCGAGCAGGGAGGCCAAGGACTGGAGGGAGGCTTGCGGTCGTGACCTCACGCGAGCTATGAGCCCCTTGATTTTTTCCTGACGAGCTGTCGGAATAAATATCCGGTTGAGCCGGGTGTCGAAAATCACACCCAGGTGTTCGAGCTGCTGGGTGGGCTCCATATGGCTCTTGGGCAGATTCACCTGAAACCCATGCTCGTTGAGGTAAACAATGGTGCGCTGGAGATGTAGCGAGGCCAGCTCCCGGGATGGTGCTCGAATCAACAAATCGTCGAGGTAGGGGAAGATCGCGATGCCTTCCAGTCGGAGATTTGCCACTAGGGGGACCAGGACCTTCGTAAAAGTCCGCGGGGCGGAGGCGAGGCCGAACGGCAGGGCGCGATACTGCCAGTGCTGGGCATGGTACGCAAAGCGGAGCCAGCGACGGTGGGCTGGCAGGATAGGGACGTGCAGGTACGCGTCCTTCAAATCGATGGAGCAAAGCCAGTCGTGTTGCGCGATGGCGAGGGAGATGGACGACACCGTCTCCATCTTGAACTTCTGCCGCTTGACACACCTGTTCAGGCGCCTGAGGTCCAGCACCGCGCGCCACTCTCCGCTTTTCTTTAAGACGAGAAATAGAAGAGAGTACAGGCCCTGACCCCTTTGGTGGCCCGGCACCCTTTCTATAGCCCCTATAGTCTCGAGCCTGTGCAGCTCTAATAGCATTGCCTGGTGTTTGCTGGGGATGCGGGAACAGGGGGATAGGCGGAAAAACGGTTTGGGCTGGGCCGTGAGCTCTATGGCGTACCCCCGTGTTACAGTTTGAAGGGCCCAGGCATCGGATACCGTTCTGCTCCATTGCTCCGCGAAGCAAAGGAGCCTTCCCCCCAACCGCCTGGAGTCGGGGGAGAAAGAACTGCAGGAGTCAGGAGTCCTGCCTGCGGGCAGGGGAGCTCGGGCGCTTGTACGAGCTGGCCTGGGCTGCTGACCTGCCTGGTTTGGCCCCACGCCCCCTCTGCCCCCTGCCTCGCTGCTGATTGTACCAGGGTTGGTAGGCCGAGTAAGGCCGCTTGTAGCCCTGATTGGGTTTGTGGAAGGGGCGAAAAAAGGTCTTAAAGGGTTGGACCTGGTGGAGTGAGGTTTTCTTATCCTTACTCGACGCTTGAGTAAGGGCCTTATCTAGCGCTGGGCCGAACAGTTTACCGCCCCTAAACTTCCCGTGCACAAGAAGATTTTTGGCGTGCGAATCCGCTCGCCAGGGCCGCAGCCAGAGGCGGCGGCGCGCTGCTACGTTAGCCGCCATTCCCCTAGCCGCCCAGGTAACCATGTCAGCCGACGCGTCCATTAAAAATGCATGGGCGAGGGTGACGTTCGCGGCCAGCTTGCGCGACATGGTTTCCGAAATGGCAGGGTCGTGAGACAGCTTAAACCACTTCATTATGGCCCGCGAAGTGTAAGCTGTTGTGACGGCCATCTGTAAAGTGTTGGCCAGGGCCTCATAGTTTTTACGGAGGCCTATCTCGATACCCTTATCGGTAGGATCCTTCGGTAGAAGGTCCTCCGAGGATAGAAAAACGGATTGGCGGGCTAGGGAAGCAGCTGCAGCATCCACCCTAGGGGTCTTAAAAATAGGGTCGCTGTGCTTAGTGAAGCCATAGAGGGCCTGTTGAGTTTTGGAGAGCCTAGCCACCTTAGTGGGTTGCCTCCACTGGGCCCTGATAAGTCGCTCAAAAGCCCTGTCCAGTACCACCCCTTTACGCCCCTTGGAGAGCTTAGGGATGTACTCCCTATCAGAATCCTCCTCAGAAGATGAGGTATCGGACTCCCCTGTCTTACGGGACGTGGGGGTGATGCGCATCACCCTCTGGGCTCTCTTAAGGAGCTTCGGGCCTTGCTCGGAGGGCAGCTCCCTGCCTACTTCCTTGTGGCCCTCACTAAGAATAGCCTCCCATTCTGGGGCTTCCTGCTGGTCCCCTGCCGAGGAATACTCCTCCGCTAATGAGCCGACGTCCTCCGAGGATGAGGACGGACGCGGCGGGGACTGCACCCGGCGTCTCTTGCGAGGTGGGGGCAGAGGGGTGTCCAGCTGGTCAGAGGAAGATTCCCCCAGCTCCCCCTCCTCCGAGGGGGCCGCGTCCTGCTCGCTCCCAGAGGAGGAACCCAGGAGATCGCGGAGGGAAGGGCCCTTCTTGGTGACCCCCTTTCGCGGGCCTGCCTTCTGCTTGCCCTTGCTGGCATGCCTAGAGGCTCCCTTAAAGGTGTCCTTGGGGGGAGGGGCCCTCCTTTTATGGGCCTTGTGCTGGTTCGCTTCAATGCGGGCCAGCACCCCCATCATTGTTTGCAGAGCACTCATCTGGAGCCTCTGAAACTCCTCAGACCCCCCTCTTACTTGAGAGGGGGCAGAGGATTCTGCCCCCTCCATGTCCTCAGCGCCCGCGTCGCGCTCCTGGCCACGTGGCTCCTCCGCGAGTGCAGCGGGGGCCGGTGCCTGGGCCTGCTGGTCCCTCGCGCCGTCGCTGCTCGCCCCAGCGCTGGGCTTCTGAGCGGAGGCGTGCCTGGGAGCCGCTCGTCGGGCCTTCCCCGTCTCCGGCATCGCCGCCTCGCTCTTGGGTCGTGTGTGCCCCGCAGGGGCCGCACGCCACTCACTGGCCCCCCGGGCCGTACAGGCTGTCGGCTCCGGGCCGAGGGAACCGCCGAGCTCGCCGCTCCGGCAGAGGCTTTTCCGCGGGTATTTTCTTTTTCTTTTTATCTTTTGTAGTAAGCGGCCAAGCCGCCGCTTGTAGCCGCAAGCCACCCCCCCGTGAGAGAGGGAGGCACGAAAGTCGGTGGGGCAGTGGAGCCCCGTGCTGCACTGCCTATCCGTCCGGAGGCAGACTTTCGACTGGGGAAGCGAGGGCGCGCTCTCCCTACGCATGCCCAGTCGAAAGTCAGTGCTGCCTCCTACTGGACGGAAGGGAGAACGCTCCCTGGGTCCAAAGAAACGGACCTAGGGCCATAGAATGTGGCGGCCCGTCTCTTGGTGGGATTGGACCACCGGGAGCACATAACACCGGTGCTCCGTGCTCTGCACTGGCTGCTGATAGTGTTTCAGGACCGCGTCAAGGTGTTGGTTTTGACTTATAAAGCCCTAAACGGTCTAGGCCCTGTCTACCTGGGGGACCGCCTCACCCCCCGGGTGCTGGACGGACCCCTGTGGTCGTCCAGGGGTGCCCTGATCAAGGTCCCCCGAGGGCATTCTCTGTGGCCTCACCACGGCTGTGGAACTCCCTTCCGGTGGGAGTGCGGCTGGAACTCCCTTCCGGTGGGAGTGCGGCTGGAACTCCCTTCCGGTGGGAGTGCGGCTGGAACTCCCTTCCGGTGGGAGTGCGGCTGGCCCCGGACCTCCCCTCTTTTCAGAAAAGTTGTAAAACCTGGCCGTTCCATCAGGGGTTTGGCGTGGTAGTAGTGTTAAATGTCACCCTCCATTTGGCAGTTTTTAAAAATGTTTTATATTGGATTTTGTGTTTTTATATTGTAAGCCACCCCGGGCTGCCTGATGGCAGGAGGAGCAGGGTATTAAATTGAAAAATAAAATAAATAAATCAAAACCTTGGGCCACAGGGTGGTATTAAAACTGGCACAATATTTACAGGGTTCTGGAAGAAATATAACCACAGGTAACTTTTTTAACTAGCATGCCACTAGCCAGAGAGTTATCTAGGGAAAACCTGACTGTGGTTGCCACATTAAGAAAAAACAAACCAGAAACACCCCAGGAGTTCCTTCCAAACAAAATTAGAAGTGTTAGCAGCATTTTGGGTTTTCAAGAGGATCTGAAACTTGTACGCTATGTGCCAAAGAAAAGAAAGGCAGTGATTCTGCTTTTTTCAATGCATGCAGATGCTGCAATATCCGATAACAAATCAAAGCACGAGATAATTCTTTATTATAGTTCAACTAAAGGTGGTGTGGACACCTGCGATCAAATGGCGTCCACATAACACTACCAAGCAAATGATCAAGCAGTGGCCAATGGTGGTGTTCACTAATTTAGTGGGCACTGCCTGTCTAAACGCCTTCATTGTTTGGAAACTGAACAATCCAAAATGGAATGAATGCTCTCGCTCTAAGAGACATCTGTTCCTAATAAACCTGGCTCTAAAGATGATCACACCCGGCATTCAGACTAAAAACATATCCAGCTTGCTGGGGCCTTCCAGACAGGCACCTTCAGCAGTGATAGGGGTTGTCCCTGACAAGAGGAAAAGTGGGAAGTGTCATCTCTGTGATCATGCAGATGACAGGAAATCACAGCAACAATGTGCTACACATGCATGTTTTGTCTGCACAAAACATGCAGTTGTAAAATGCAGTAATTGTGTGCGGCTGCTTATGTAGCATGTACTTTGTCTGCAAGTTTTGTTACATAATTATTGTACTGTTCAATTTAGCTGAAAATGTTAGTTTTGCAGAGTATCCATATTTCATGTTACAAAAATGGTGGGGTCAATTAGACCTACCCCTACCCCACTGCCCTTGTGGTGTACTACTGACCCTATTGCTTTTTGTGTTGTTCCCTTTCCTGTCTCCCCCCCCCCCAAAAAAAAACAACACAATAATGTGTGAATTTCTAGAATGCTGGTGTCATTTCCAATTAACCCCCCTTTTTTATAATTATGGTTTAATTGGGGTCTGTTTGACCCCACCACCAGATTAGTACAGTGGAATGTTTAAACTTACTAGGGTTAAGAGCATTTCCACAAACAATCATGAAGAACGTTTTATCTAATAATTCTGTCTTATTCTTCTTGATGGTAAGGCACATTAATTACACTTGAAGAGTAAAGACACATTCTCATGAATGTGTCTGTGAAAGTGCTTTTAAGATTGAGATTTTAACATCAGAATAGTGCATTAAGGTTGTTGGTTGTTTTTTTAATATAGCCCACCCACAGAGATGCATACCTGGGTTTAAACCTGCCAGTACTTGGCTGCTGGTAATAACCTTTTGCTGACACAACACTGAGCTTATGGAGCAAATCACATACTTTATTGTGCACCTATAGTGAACATATATACAGCAAAAGTAAAAATTCAGTGTGAAAGCAATCCATCTTTGCATGTTCTCACCTCCTCTTCCACGGGGGAGAGCAAGAGCAGTTGGAGCCGGAGAGTTGGGGTCTCCTAGCAGCCCTGGGCTGGGCAGGAATCAGCTGGGCAGAAGGCATCACTAGTAAAGAGGGAGGTTTAGGCAGGGAGAAGAAGGGTGCTGGGCCTGTCCCCTTGCCCCTGTCTGTGCCAGAACCTGGGGGTGGGGTTAAGGCAGCAGATCCCAGACTCGAATCTCATCCACCTGGGTCCTCCTGGCATGGCTCTCTGTTGTTCGCAACCTCTCCACAGGCGAGGATGCCCAACCACCCACTGCCCATCAGAGGCGACCTTATTATGCCTAGGCAGCAAGCAATGGGCACACGCTTCAAACCAGGGCAAGCTAGGACAATGCAGTCTGGCCTCCCTCCGCCTGGAGGGGGAAGTTTCTCAAGCCCACCGTGAGGAATTTGTGAACTACTTCGCAGATATCACTCAGATCCAGCATGATTTCAAGGTCTGGTCCATCTTCATGGGATCAGTTTCTGGAAGTGACGCCGGCCGATGCCGAGGGGGTGCTGGGGGTCTGTTAGGGCCACCTTTTGTGAATTAGATCCTTGCCCATCCTGGTCGGTGAAAGCCGCCAGGGAGATGTTGGGGCCGGTGCTGGCGGGTGTGATCGATGCCTCCCTTCGGGAGGGCAGGGTGCCGGACTACCTCAAGGAGGCGGTGGTACAGACCCTGCCTAAGAAACCATCTTTAGATGTTAACGCACTCGCTAGCTATTGGTCTGTCTCTAACCTCCCCATTTTAGGGAAGGTTATTGAATGGGTGGTCATCTGGATGACATCGGTTTCCTGGATCCTTTTCCATCAGAATTTCGACCAGGATACGGCCCCGAGACTGCGCTGGTGGACAACCTCAGCCAAGAGATGGATTTGGGGCGTCCAACATTACTTGTCCTTTTGGATCTCTTGGCAGCATTTGATACAGTTGACCATTTGTTGGGGGGGGGGGGGTAGGTATGTGGGAGTGGTCCTAGGATGGTCCACTCATTCCTCTGGGGGAGAAGCTAGCAGGTAGTGCTGGGGGAAGAAACATCTAGTCCCCGGGATCTTGCTTGCAGCGTACGGCAAGGTTCCATTCAGTCTCCATTGCTATTTAATATTTGTATGCAACTCCTGTGTGAGGATGTGAGATGGTTTGGTGTGGGTTGCCACCAGTATGCTGATGACACCCAGCTATACCTCGCTTTTTCAGCAGATCCAGGTCCTGCAGTCTCGGTTCTTTCCCAGTGCCTGACAGCAGCGAGCAACTGGATGAGGCTGAGCAGACCGAGGCTGAACCCTGATAAGATGGAGGTGATGTTGGTAGGGCAGCTGAGGCAATGGCCCCACTTGTGGAGGGGATCCGCCCCCACTAGTGCACAGTTTGGGGGTTCTGTTGGACTCTGGCCTCCGCCTGGATTGTCAGGTTGGAGGCAGTGGTAAAGGGAGCCGTTCACCAATTACATCTTGTGCATAGGATCCAGCCATATGTTTCAAACTCCGACCTGGCCATCCTCATCCATGTGTTCATCACCTCTAGATTGGATTACTGCAACACGCTCTAAGTGGGGCTGCCCTTGGTGACTGTCCAGAAGCTGCAACTCGTGCAGAATGCCGTGGCCTGCCTCCTGATGGGGGCGGGACACAGAGAGCACATTACATCAGCGCTCCAGGCTCTGCATTGGTTGCCTATAGTGTTCCAGTTCCGATTTAAGGTGCTGGTGTTGACCTTTAACCCTTTAAAGCCCTACACGGCCTGGGCCCCTCCTACCTGAGAGACCACCTCACCCCCCAGGCCCTGGAACAATCTCTGCAATCCACCGGGGGCGCCTTCTTGGAGGTCTGGGTAAACCGGGGGGCCATGATGAAGCGGGTATTCTCGGTGGTCACACCGCAGCTGTGGAACTCCCTCCCAGAGGAGACTCGCCTGGCTCCCAGCTTATTGGCCTTCCACTGGGCCTGTAAGACCTGGCTGTTTGTCCAGGCCTTTGGGGGAGGGAGAGTAAAGGGATAGGGGGTGCAATTTTTAGCCAGTAGGTCTTATCTCTTTTTATCGTATTTATTGTCTTTGTAACCCACCCATACCCTTATCTGTTTTAAATTATGTAAGCTGACCTGAGTTGCCGTGAGGCTGGATGGGGTGGGGTAGAAATCATTAATTAAATAAATAAATTTGGCATGTGTTGGGCTTTTATGGCACCAGTGAGCACGAAAATGGAAGAGGGGCAGGAAGTGATCACTGTTTGGAGCGCTCTAGGCTTTTTGCCCGTGACTCTATGGTGCTGGCCGACCAGATGCGAGGAAACTGCACTCAACCTAGTAGACAAGACGTGGACACACGGGTGCACATTACCCCGGCTTTGCCCACACATTGGTCCACGAAGTCCCTGGTCACCATGAGTGGCGGCTGGGTGGTGGTCATGTGGTCAGTGGGGCCTAGCATCTGGCAAACACCTTTAAAATAAGCAGATGAACATGAACCTGGTGTGGAATAATGTGGGCTATCGTCTTGTTGGATTTCACCCTTTATCAGAAGTCTATCCTTTTCTTAGCACACCTACTTCTGTACTGCACACCTTATCTAGTAAGTAGATCTTGCAGAACAGTTTGGCATAGAAGGCTCTTTGGAATACAGACAACTAATTGAGAGAAAGCAGCAGCATCACATACAAAAGAAAAACTGTAGAAATAAGGATTTACTGGGGTTGCCACAATGAACTTAGTAGGGGTGAGACTATCGGTATTGGATTAATCCGATAATGCAGATAATGGGAGGTATCAGATTAATCCGATAATACCGATAATTGTCAGTATCTGCAATATCGGATTTTTAACACTGCCGGTTTTATCAGATTTTTAACATTGCCCATTGAAGTCAATGGCCACAATGTTAAAAAAACGATATTCCAATACTGATAAATCTGATAGTGGGAGATCAGATACCAGTAAATCCGATAACCGATAATCCCCCTGGAGTCCCACTCGTAGAACTTAACATTTACCCCTTCTCCTCCCTTTGGATGTTGGCCACCAAATAGATTAATTCTGGTTTATGCAGCTGTCTTCCTTAGGAATGCTCTGCATTTGACACGCGTTTGATATCCCAAATCCACACTTCATACATTCCCGTACACATCTGTAGTAAATGTATCTTTCCAACTTTCCAAAAATTCAGTCATGTCCTTTGGAGCCAGCAGAACAGAACATCTGGAATGGGAAACAATGAAGATCAGAAAGCAGCATACCTTTGTCAAGATTTGTGTTTGCTCAAGTCCTGAAGAATTTCTGTAAGCCAAATCTTCAAACCTCTGCAGAACCACTATTTATTCACTAAAAGTTTAGAACCATCTTTACCTCAAAATGTACTATTATTGTCCAAAAAGCCATCTGCTGAACAACATTGAAAAAGTGAAAGAACAGAAGTCTGCTTTGCATTCCTCACATGTATTTGTTATCTGGAGTCTGAAAACAGGGATGTCAAGGGGTTTAAGTCTAGGCATGCATTAGACAAGAAAAAACCCCAAATCATAGCCCTAAAGCACAAACCAAATCTTTGCGTGTCTAAGGAAGTTTAGTTAACACCTTCCCCTACTGTTTTCCAATACAGCCTCTGTGCAACAAGTCAACTGCATCCTTTAAAGCAGGGTTGTGGAACTTCTGGCCCACAGGTGATTATTATTTCGTCCCTTTCCAATTCCTGGACCTGGCTCATGGACCTAGTTCCTTTCATCAAGCACTGGAAGAGAGAGTTTGGGGGAAGGGAGCAGAGATGAGAGCATGCATGTAAGGATAGGGTATAGATTCATGGCACTGATCCACAATCTGGACCCGTCTCATCTTTCCCCCATCCCAAGCACATCTCTTAGGAACCCCTGCCACTGCTACCAATTACTATGCAACCTGCAGAGCTTTTAATTTTCAAAATGGTCAGGAGGAGGAAAAACATCCTGCACCCCTGCTTTAAAATATTAATAGTCCTTTGCATACAACATGGAGGAAATCATATTTAGGTGTTTTGTTGTTGGGATTTTTTTGGCGTCTGGGTGTTTGGTTTGTTTTTTGCACTGTTTCTTGCACACGTTACACCAGTACATGAGAACGATGAAGTGCTTAAATGTTTCTTTAAATATCTATTTCTAACATGCTTTTGCATCTTCCTATTTTGGTCAGCTATTTCTGGTTGTAGTGATGTCAGTTAGTAACACAAATCTCATTAGAAAGGTCATCTCTTCTGAGATTTCAACTCACTTTTCTGGGCTAAAAATCCTAGGATAAGTATATCAGCTACTGGGTACTTATCTCAATTATACCAAATTTATAAATTTAGGTCTTGAGAAAAAAAACACTCAGTAATGCTAAGTAGGAACGTTTCCTGAAAAGTGGAGGGGGCAAGGTTTGGACAACCTAAAGATATCAGCCTCTGGGGGGAGGGGGGAATCTAAGCTTTCACTTAAGGAAGCTAAGCTTCTAGTTGCTCTTGTGGCTGAGAATACAGAT
This sequence comes from Sphenodon punctatus, assembly GCA_003113815.1. NCBI lineage: Eukaryota > Metazoa > Chordata > Lepidosauria > Sphenodontia > Sphenodontidae > Sphenodon > Sphenodon punctatus. The sequence continues at coordinate 1,341,964 of QEPC01013222.1, forward strand.
TTGCAGCAGCCAAGACACCACAGAGCTTTAGCAGGAAGAAGATTTTGAGAACTTCTCTTCCAGAATACGAATGGGGAAAGCAAAAAAGGAATTGTCAAGTCTAACTACCTAAAAACAGATGTCAATGCAAAATAATGGAGACCCATTATCACCAAAATCAAAAGAGAGTGTGGGAATAAGCGACTATTCGCATCTGCATTTTAAGGAGGGAGAAATGAGGCACAGACATGCTAAGTGGCTCATCCAAGACCACATAGGAAATCTGAAGAGGAGCCAGGAACTGAACCTAGATGTTTGGAATCCCAAGTCACATGACTCAATTACAAGACCCTTCTTTCCACCTTGAGTACAGAAACAGCTTCCCCATAAGCAGCCTCCACCATCATAGTAGCCAAGGGTTGTGGACAGCTGTTTTTATGTGGGTGAAGGCCCTGAACCTTGCTTCTGTTCCTCAGAAACATACACAATTGAAGCCAACATAAAATCAAGTCATTAACACATCTCCTGTGAGAGCATGACATTCAGGTACACTATATACATGCAAACTGAATACACACTTTTGTGTTCCGATTATGGACTATGCCAGTTTATACACAGGCAATGCGTAGGGGGGTATGGGGGGGATGTGCCCCCCCCCGAATTTTGGGCTCCACATCAACCCATTTCCCCTGTTCCTCCCCCCCACCACCACCACCACACACACCCCAGGTACCCAGTACCTGCATGGAGGACTCATTCCTCCTCCCACTCACCGGAAGGGGAGGGACTGAGGGAGGCAGTGAGAGTGAGACTCACCTCAGGTGAGCGTGAGAACAGGGAGTGGCAGCACGGCAGCAGCGTGTCCGAAGGCAGCTGGATGGAGCTTGGGAGCAGCAGCAAATCACACCAGTGGCAAAGGCTGGGAGCAGAGGTGAGTAGGCAAGCAGATGGGAGGCCGAGAGCCTGGCCCCGAGGCAGGTGCAGGAGCAGCAACCTCACCAGGTGGCAGCAGCAGCGACATACCAAGCGGAAGACCTGGGGGTCCGAGCGTGGTGCCAGGGAGTTGGATTGGGGGCAGCCTGGGAGGGTGCTGCTGGATTGGGAATAGCACAGACCTGCCTGGACCAACGCGGGGGTGCTGGGAGAGCCGTAACACAAAGCAGAACAGGCCTGGGGGTGGGATGCTGGTAGCACAGGCATTTTAAAGTATGGGGCTGGGTGGGTGCCCGCTTTGCTCTGTCATATGTGGTTTGCAGTGCTTGTTTTGTCCCTACAGTGTCTGTATTTTGTTTTGTTTGGGGAGGGGGGGCCAGCTGCGCACTTTGCATTTTGCGGAGATGGTGCCAGCCTAGCCCTGCCATGTAGTTTTGGATGGTTGGTTTGCCCTGCACACTCTGCATTTTTATGTTTGCTGAGGGAGGAGGAAGCTTTGCCTTGCCATGTGATTTGGGGTGCTCGATTTTACATTCACAAATTTATGCAAATCAGGGTGGGACTACGCCAAATTAGGGTGGAGCTATGCAATTCTTTCCCCCAGGTTCAACAGTTACCAGTCGTCTATGTATTAATGTATTTTATTTGGAAAGGAGAAGGTTGTTGCCTCCGTTTCAGTGGAGTAAAGGTTAAGGAGAATGCTGTGGAGAACCTAAATGGCAAGCTCTTTAATGTACACACGCATTCTTTAAATTTATATATAAATATATAAATATGTGTGTACACACACACACACACACACACACAAAGAGAGGCAGAATTCTCTAATGCTACAATTAGCTTTTAAAATAATTTTTATCTATTGAACTTTTCAACTGACATTTGCTTACATATTTTCATAAGTTAACTGTTTACCCTTATTAGATAAACAAGAAGCAATTGCACTGTTCCAAATTCCCTTTTATGTGCAGAACACACAGGAATACACAAAAATGAAAAAATTAGAGTCAACTCCAGATGCTGCATGCTTTCCTTCACACACAAAACAGAAAAGAAACATTCAGGTTCACTCTGACAACCACAAGGTTTTCTACTTTCTTGTGGCCATAGTCTCCCCACCTGTACAAATAGCCAGGCCGACTATTGTTATATCCCCACACACCCTTCTCTGCCTCTCTCACATCAAAGGAGGCGGTGAAATTTAGCACAAAAGCAGATGCGTGCTTCCATACATCACAGCCAACTTGTGTTTGAAATCTCAGATAAGGAGATCACTATGCACCATGAGAATAAACATTACAAAAAGAGCAAGATAGCTCAGTATATGAAAACTAATATTATAGAAATGCTAACAGGGCCAGACCAAGATCTAGGTCTCAGCTGTAAATAAGACCATCACCACTCTGAAAAGCTTAGTCTAAGAAATCAAGGCAGAAAGGACAAGAGAAATCAAGTACTGTTATTTCCATTATAATATGGGAAACAAAGCAATGCTGTATCCAACTAATATAACCAAGGAAAATTAGGTGAGTGGTATACAGAGATCTACCTAATTTTACAACTCTAAGACAGGTGACCCTTTTAGCTCACCGCATTGCCATTACGCAATACGAGCTGGCAGTGTTGTATGACACTAACACAGGAAGAATACAATCAAACTTCATTGGATGGGAAAGAGACGTGTCTCCTAGTAGTGCTTGTCCTACAGAACAGCTATGCATCTATTATGCACAATAAAGAACCAGTCTATCAGACTCTTGTAGTGACCAGCTTTAAAAACTGCAAACATGCATGCTAAGACTGGCTTTGTACAGGACCAAACTGCAGTTTTGTAATCTTTCTTGCTCCTCTTTTGCAACGCAGAAGATAAAAATTAGAAAGACGACAACTATGAGATGGTTGGGTAACCTCAATGATGTCAAGGAAAGAGAGTAGTCGCAGCTGTAAGTGTGAGTGGCTGTCATGAAAACCCAAGTGACCACAGCTGCCTGGAGCAAAGCAGGAGAATTTTTTACACACAAAAGTTCTGGGAGAAGTTCTATACAGAAGTTCAAAGAGCCAGATGTTTAAAATCTGGGTGAGTGATTTAGACACATGGAAAGTCCAGGATGTAACAGCAAACATGCAGGAGAAATGTGTGTGTAAAAACACCCAGTGACAACTTGGGTATCCTTTTCTTCACACAATCTGTTCTTCTTTCCTTTACCCAATGGCTTCAAAATATCCCTCCAAAACCTTTGCCCAGTGACTCCATTGCCAAGATAGCTACTGATAACATGAGCAAACATACAACATTACCCCTTCTAAAAGTCTCCTCCACATGCCTTATCTGGATCCTCCACATGCCTTATCTGGATGTATTCCCAAATGCAATTCCTGCACCAACCACTTAGGAAAGACCCCACTCCTGAGTGATGCATGTTAATGCAGCACCCTTGAACTCCTAATAAAATAATCACTCTGCACCCTCAAAAGCACCTGCCCAGGCAAAATACCCAGCACTGTCTCTAACTCTACCCCTGTACTAGTGTAATAACCAGTAATGTCTTGCCACAACTAGCAGTCCACACCCAGATACTAGCCAGGGCCAAGAAAACAGAGCAGCCTACTTACTTCTGACAACAGCAAAGAAGATGTTTGGTGCAGAGGCAGTGGACTCCTTAGGGTACAGGTACAATAAAATGTGTTGTTCAAATGAAATTCGTATTTCTATAGAACAAATTTTTCTCAACATTCATCATGCCTTGCTTTCAAAAAGCACCCCTACAACTCTGCAGTATGTGTTACACAGCCACAAAGGAGTCATTAATGCAAAGAAAACTGCCTGAAACACTGTCAAGGTACTTTCCCACCTGGATTCAGTGACTATCACCCTAGCTCAGCAGCATGTCCACATTGGTTGTAAAGAGTTTTTATTTGAGAATGTAGTACTGCTTTTTATTAAAATTCATTAATAACCACCATCCATCCCATCACTTTACCAACATACTCTAATGTCAGCGTTCTAGGTGTTAAGCTCATACAGGAGGCTGCTGTTAAGAAGAGCTTCAGACTAACAGATGTGGAGATGCAGTAACAACCAGTCTAATCTCAGGGCTTGGAAAAAGCACTTAAAGCGTCTTGCTATGTTGCCTTTTCACTCTGTTGTGAAATTTGCCAATATTTAGTGCCCTTCATTTTCAGTTTTTATTTTATTTTATTTTGCCTGGGAATTTATCAGTGTTTATAACAACAAAAAAACGAGAGAAAATCAGTACAAAAATGCCTTGTTTTTCTGGGTAAATATCAGGGTTTATTTTGGTGGACACAAGAACATCAAAAAAAAGATATTAATGCTTTGATAAATAGAATTTAACATGGTTTGCTGTAGAACAGAAGCAGAGTTCAACACACTGTATGCCACCCTCTGAGTTACCTGGATACATAGATTACTTAGGATTCCCCCCCACCCCCACCCCCGGGGAGATCCAAAACAAGAGAAGAAAAGTAGCCCAAGCCCAGAGCCCCTAGAGCCCTTCCGCCAGAGAGGAGCGTGTATGTGTGCGTCTTCCACTGTATTCCTTTACTTCAACAGGCAGCTTTGCATATACACGTACACTAATTGCTAATATATCTAATGTAATGTATTGTATTTTCCTAATAAAATGATCTTATGTACTTGAGTGATACAAAATTGGAGTGAAAATCAATAATTGAACAACTATTTTTGTAAAACCCAGGATTTTTCTAAGAAAAATCGGCTTAAACTGAAAACAAAGGGGCTTCCCAATATTCTGAAGAAAGAAAACAGAAGCTATCACACGGCCATCGCATTCCTTCTCACAGAGATGGCATATTCCCCTAAGACATGTTCAATTTTCCTAAAGGACATGCCACTGTCATTCTGCTATCGACAGACAGGATGAACCTCAACAACATTGGAGACAGATACCCCATTAATGCTCACTTGTTTCTCAGGACAGAAAGTATCTGCCTGCAGCCTGTCAAACAGCCCTAATTTATTTGAAATTCAGCCATCCAGCATTTTCCCAGACCAGCATGAATCCAAGTGTAAGTCACTCAGGGCAATTCCCACACCAGCAGGCTATACTTTTGTGCCTGCTGCAGCTGGCTACAAATGGGCATGTGCACAGCAGACAGGACACCACCAGAGAGGGAACCCCCTGTTGCCCAAGTCCAGTGATGATCTCCCCCAAGTTCAAAAGCTGTACTACGCAACAGAACAGGATACACTTGATTGCTTTACACAAGTGTGTAAGGATTTCACTTGCACCAAAGTGCTGAATCCATGATTGGTAGCAACTGTAGATGGAGAAATTATTTATTTATTTATACAGCCCCAGCAGCATGCTTTGATCTGAACAGTGGTGTTTAGAGTCTCTCCCTCAACACAGAGAGAATCCATAGATCAAGGATGGAGTCAAATGCCCGTGGCTAGTTTTTATTTGGCCCTGGACCCAGTTCTTACCACCAGGCACTGAAAGTGTGACCTCTGGTAACAGAGCAGAGATGTGGGCATGCACACAAGAATAGGGGACAAGAGGACAAAGGGGGGGGGGGGGTGAGAGAGAAATGAGGCAATTTTTTATTTTTACAAATGTATTCCTTACATATTTATCCCACTACACTTGCCCACAGGCAATTCAGAGCAGCTCACAGCAAGTTAAAACATGTACACTAATAAAACCAGCAATACAAAATACCAACTAAACTTATTAAAACCATAAAATACTAAAAAGAGCAGAAATCAACCCCCCCCCCCCCCAAAGGCCTGGTGGAACAGCCAGGTCTTACATTGTCTCCAAAAGGAGGAGAGGTCTGGGGTCAATTGGGCCTCTGTCGGGAGGGAATTCCACAGTCTAGGTGCAGCCGCTGAGAACGCCCTCCCCATCATTGCCACCTGGGAACCCCGGGGGACTTCGAGTCGTGCATTCCCAGCTGACTGCAAGGGTAGCACCATGGCCCAGGGCATGCGGAGGTCCCGCAAGTAGGTGGGGCCCAGACCATTTAAGGCTTTAAAGGTCATTACCAACACCTTGAATCGAGCCCGGAAGACAATAGGCAGCCAGTGCAGAGAACGGAGTACTGGTGAAATGTGCTCGCGACAACTCGTCCTCGTTAGAAGACGGGCCGCCGCATTCTGCACCAGCTGCAGTCTCCGAACTGTCACCAAGGGTAACCACACAGAGTGCGCTACAGTAGTCCAATCTCGAGGTGATGAAAGCATGGATGATGGTGGTCAGGTCAGAGTCCGAGACACATGGTCGTAGCCAACGTACCAGGTGTAATTGGCGAAAGGCGCTCCCCACCACAGCCACCACCTGGGAATCCAGGCGGAGCTGAGTCGAGAAGCACCCCTAGACTACAAACGTGGGTGGCTAATGGAGGACAGACCCCGTCAATAACAGGTGCCACCACCCCCTCAGACTTCCCCACCAACATCACCTCCGTCTTGTCAGGATTCAACTTCAGACGGCTCACCCTCATCTAATCCCCCACCGTCACCAGACACCGAGTAAGCACCGAGACTGCCGGGTCTGGGTCTGCAGAAAAGTAAAAGTAAAGCTGAGTATCATCTGCGTACTGATGACAACGTACGCCGAATCATCTCACGACCTTGCCTAATGGCTGCATATACACGCTGAACAGGAGAGGGAACAGAATAGAACCCTGTGGGACGCCACACATAAGGTCCCGGGGAGATGATGAACACGCCCCTAAGACCACCCACTGAGTTCTCCGAGCCAGAAATGAGCAGAACCATTCAAGAACAGCCCCTCCCACCCCAGCCCGGTCCCGCAAATGAGCCACCAATGTCTCGTGGTCAACAGTATCAAAAGCAGTCAATAGATCTAGTTAGATCAAAAGAGATGATCTGCCCTGATCTAATTCATGGCTCAGGTCATCAACCAAAGCCACAAGCGCAGTCTCAGTGCCAAACCAGGGCAAAAGCAGGACTGTGAGGGATCCAGAAAACTGACCCGATCCAGATGCCCCTGAAGCTGCTGAGCCACCACTTGTTCAATAATCTTCCCTAAAAAGGGAGGATTAGAGAGTGGCCGATAGCTGGCAGGGGGGTCAATGTCAAAGATGGTTTCTTGAGCAGAGGCCGCAATAAGGGTGAGAAGGGGAACCAAACTGGAAGGAGGGGCAGAGACAGAAGTAAAAGAATGAGAGGACTAAATTATGGCAGAGGTAGGTACAGAGGGGACCATACGAGGGGAGGGGCCACAGGGGGAGAACAGGCCTAACAGGGGTAGGCAGAGGGGCCAGAGTAAGAGACAGGGGGTGTAAGGAGAAAGCAGAGGGGGCAGAACAAGTGGATTGAAGTAAAACATGCTGAGGGGCAGGCAGGCACCGGGGGCGGGGGGGAGGGAAGAGAGAAGGGTGTCAAACAAGGCAAGGACAAGGATGCAAAAAGAGGGGAGGCAGGCAGAGAAGGGGAGCTGAGGTGGGAGAGGGGTCCAAAATGCAGGCAGGGAAGAGGAGCAGAAGGGGGGGGGGGGGAAGGGGTCAAGCACTTACCGGTTTCAGTGCCAGCAGCTCCTCTGTTCAGCTTGGCACCTGGGAATGCAAAGAGACAGGGCTTCTAGTTCCCTCCTTCCTCTGTACATTTTTCTTTCCATGATTGGCTGGGGGTGCTGGCTCCATTGTCCCTCCAGCCAAGCTGATTGCCTAGGGGGCTCCATACAGGACTACAGGGAGTCGCCCAGCCCCCACTTCCAGTCCCTCCTCTGATCTGAACTGTGTGGGCGTATTGAGGGCAAAGTGCCCTCAAGTATTCCCTCAAACCAACAGATTTTGATTCCAACCTCCACAGCTCAAGAAACAAAGTGGGACACTGCTGTGTGTACTTAGTTTTGGTTTATGGAAAGTTACTCCACAGAAAGATGCATTCGTGGAAAATTTTCCCACAGAAAAATTTGGTGGAAATTTTTCCATGGAAAATTTTCCACCCCACATTGCTGCTGCATTGCCAGATTGAGAGTTGGCACACGCACAGAAGGCAGAGGTACTGAGCAGCCTTGTGCGCATGGGCTGCCTCTTGGTACAGCAATGCGGGAAGTATCAGGAAGCGGAGGATCCACGCAGGACACACCCATACTTGCCAATGGAGGAACCATACCTGGCCCTAAGCAATTAAATTCCAGCTGCAAGTTTTTGAAGATGACCCAATGCAGATTCAGGAACTGCAAAGACATTCAGGGACTCGCCTTGTTCTTTACAATGCTCTCTCCCCCCTCACCACGTACCTTCATCACACAACTAAAAACCAGCAGACATCTACCTTCTTAGATTACAATAGGAGCTTACAATCATGATTAAGGCCATACATCTACAAGCAAGAGGTGCCCTAGCTATTTCAAGATGAAAGTATCCAAGATGAAAGTTGAGCTTGAACAAAAGTATTATTGCATCCCATCTTTAGGATTTACACGATAAGTGCTAAAGAACAGCAAACCATCTTACATTCCATTATGAAGCTGCAGAAAAAGTGAAGATGGGGTCTGTACAGATACTATATACAATCTCCCCTAAAGCCTGCATTGCTTCTGAAATGCTTCAAGACTATGAAGCGAAGGAGCATCCTTTCAATAAGTAGAAATTTCATGTTGATATTCAGACTTCCACCTTAACTTGTTTACATACAAACAAAAACATAATTTTGGAACTTAATTTTGGAATATTTTCAAACTTAGACATATTTGTTATATGTAAAGTGCTCTGAGTGCCATGGCAGGGGAGTGCTATATAAAAATAAAGATTATTATTATAAATGTTTATCTCAGTGGTTTGAATAACATTTTCTGTTTTCCCTCTCACATCTCAGCATACCTTTAAGCTAAACTATTACAATCAAAACATTCCTATAATCTCAGAAACAAGGTATTTTTTTAAAAACAAAACTATGATTATGAATATAACTTATTTAGTTTTACCCATATTAGCCAATAAAATCAATCGAGGGATCTGAACAGTTCTGCCATTCTGGCTCCTTGACTAAACACAACATTATAGAAAATGCAACAAACAAAAAAACACCATGATCATTGAGCTTTGTGGGGGAAAGGGAGGCATGTTATTCCATTTTCATATGCAGAACCCCAGTACACCTCAGCCTCCCTACCCACAGTCTGTACCTGAATGAGACGTTTCTGCACAGTTTCAAATAAATGCAGGAGGAATTTAGGAAGGCTGTCCAGGGGGACCTGTGGAAAGGGGCTTGATATGACCATGGATGAAGGCACTGAGGTGGCAGCACCACTGACAGGCCACAGGGTGCCAACACCTCTGAAAACAGACAAGGGTGATGTCATGTGCCCAGACAGCAAGTATGTGAGAAAACCCTAATGCATTCACCTACCCCACAGAACAGGCAGAGAACTAAGAGTTAATAGGGCAAACAACTCATCCATCTTAACAACATTGGGGGGGGAGGGGCTGGTTTTGCAGAACATTGGCAGTCCATGGATTGTAGATGGAAAGCGACTGCTTTAATTCATCCCTGATAGGGAACAGGAGTGACTAAATTCTGTGATCTGCCCCAAGACATTAGGAGATTTCTCCTCCTCAGTACAGAGCTGCTCCTACTCTGTATTGAAGAGAATTTAGCATAAACAATGTCTACGTTCTCATTCTCAAACTGCATAAGGATGCTCAAGGTACCAAGAATGTAATGCACTGATTGTAACATCCTACTGTTTCCTTTATATGGCTTTGAATATGTTACATTTACATACTTAGTATGGCAGTGGCAAACAGACACCTGACATCTTAATTACTAGCTACTTCTTAGAGGTTCCTTAAACAGAAGCTCTCATGAAGCAAAAAACCTTGACTCATATAGTAACTCTCTCATATCTTCTTCTCAGTCTCTCATATCCCCTTCTCAGTCATCTCTTCTCTAAGCTGAAGAGTCCTAACATATCCAGCCTCTTCATATGGAAGCTATTCCATGCCCTTTATCATTTTATTGCCCTGCTCTGTACCTTTTCTAGTTCTACTATATATTTTTGAGAATGGTGACCAGTATTGCACACAATATTCAAGGTGTGGCCACACCATGGATTTATATACAGGCATCATGATATTTTCAGTTTTATTCTGTATCCCATTCCAAATAATTCATAACATGCTTTTTTGACAGCTACAACACAGAGCTGAGGATTTCAATGCATTGTCCAGAACGACTCAGATTTTTCTCCTGAGTGGTAGCCCCTAATTTATCTATTTATTGAATTTAGAACCCAGCATCGTGTGCATATAGTTTGGATTATTTTTCCCTACGTGCATCACTTTGTACTTGTCAGATGAAATTTAATGTTGACATTTAGATGCCCAGTCACCCAGTCTCGCAAGATCCTCCTGCAATTCTTCAGTCAGCTTGGGTTTTAAACTACCTTGAATACCTTTGGCTGCTTGTCAACATTACAGGATGGAGCGGGGGGGGGGGGGGGGGGAGAGACAACTTTTGTAGGCAAAATTAACGAGAAGGTGATCACATGAGTCTGTGATTTGGGGGTGGGAGGAGTACAGTGGTTCAGGGGGCTGGAGCCCTGCATCACATTACTGATTTTAAAAAGGGAGAAAGGAAAAATAACGCTACAACTGCCATGCCCACAATTGGGGACTCACGTGATCGCCCTTTCATGAGTTTTGCCTACGAAAGTTCCTCTCCTCCTGTAGCGTCAGCAAGCAACCAGAGTGTCATCTGCAAATTTGATCATCTCACTCTTTTTACTTCCTTTTCCAGATCATTAATTAATATATTAAACACTGGTCCCAGTACAGATCCCTGGGTAACTTCACTATTTACTTCTCTCCACTGTGAAAACTGACCATTTAGTCCTATTCTTTGCTTCCTATCCTTTAAGCAGTTACTGACCCATGATAGGATACCGACTCCTATCCCGTGATTATTTAATTTCCTCAAAAGTCTCATGAGGAACCTTATCAAACACTTTCTGAAAATCCAGATACACTATGTCAAACAGCCCACCCTTATCCACATGCCTATTTACACCCTCAAAAAATTCCAACAGATTAGTAAATCACAACTTCCCTTTGCTAAATCCATGTTGACCCTCCCCCATTAAGTTGTGTTTATCAATATGCCTAATAATTCTATTCTTAACAACAGTTTCTACCAGTTTGCTCGGCACCGACGTCGGGCTGATCAGTCTGTAATTTCCAGGATCACCTCTGGAGCGGTTTTTAAATGCTAATTTTAGATTTGCTACCCTCCAGACCTCAGGTACAGTGGCAGATTTCAGCAACAGGTTACAAGTTAGCAAAAGTAAGTCTGCAATTTCATACTTAAGTTCCTTCAGAACTCTGGGGTGAATACCATCTGGCCCTCATGATTTTTTTTTTCTATTTAGTTTGTCAATGTTCTCTAGAACCTCTTCCAGGGTCACGCTGATTTCCAACAGTTCTTTCAATTCATCACCTATGAAGAATAGTTCCAGCGTGGGTATCTCCCCAACAACCTCTGCAGTAAAGACCAAAGCAAAGAATGAATTCAGCTTCTCTGCTATGGCCTTTCCTCCCTGAGCCTGCTTAGAGTCAGCTGGGCCACTAGATAACCAGGGAGTGAAAGGGGCACCCTTTCACTCCCTGGTTATCTAGTGGCCCAGCTGACTCTCTAAGCAGGCTCCTTCTGATGGACTTGAAAAAGTTATTAGTAGTTTTTGCATCTTTAGTAAGTTTCTCTTCACATTCCCTCTTGGCCTGCCTTAACAACACTTTACTTCTAATTTGGCAGTGTTTATGCTCTTTCCTATTTTTCTCAGGCCTTGCTTTTCGTTTGTTTTTTTTAAAAGGACACCTCTTTGGCTCTAATAGGCTTCTTTGCGTCACCATTCAGCCACAGTAGCAGGTGTCCGGTCTTCTTGCTACCTTTTGGAATACTTGTGGAATACTTTTAATCTGGGCTTCCAAGATGGTATATTTAGTGGCATTTGGTGGGCAGGGATAGGGAATGAGGGGCTTGGTGGGTGCTCGGGGTAGGAGTGTGATGGAGGGGTTTGAGGAAGGGGTGGGGTGTCATTTTTTTATGCTGTTTTTATACGTATTGTTTTTATATGCTTTGTAGGCCGCCCTGAGCCTGGGAAGGGTGGGGTAAAAACTGAACTAAATAAATATCTCGTAGCTTAGGCTTCATATTCGACTCCCCCCCTCCCCCTTTCTTTTAAACCCTACATTGACTGTTGCCAAATCCTGTCACTTCTCCCTCCATAAACATTGCTAAGATTCACCCTTTTCTCGGTCTCCTCTGCCAAAACCCTTGTTCACACCCATGTCATCTCTCGCCTCAATTACTGTAACTTCCTTCTCACTGGCCTCCCCCACTCTCACCTGTCTCCCCTTATCTGCGTCCAAAACTCTGCTGCCAGGGTCATCCACCTCGCCCTTCACTTCGACCACAAGAGCAGCCCCTCCTCTCCTCTCTTCACTGGCTCCCCCTTCCTGAACGAATCCTGCACAAGCTCCTAGTCTCCAGCTATAAAGCTCTTCACAACATTGCTCCCAACTACCTTGCTGCGCTAATTTCCCTCCATACGCCAGTCCGTGAACTCCACTCCTCCTCTGCCCCCTCTCTCACCTCCCACGCCTCCCCTGCTCCCCTAACTGCCTTCGCCCCTTCTCCCTAGCTGCCCCCGCCTGGAACTCCCTCCCTGCACACATCCGCCTCACCCCCTCCCTTCGTACCTTCAAATCCCTCCTCTTCTGCTCTGCCCTCCCTGATTCCTGATACCCTCCATCCCGTACAATCTGTTACCTGAGGTCTGTACACTCATATCCTCACCACACAGACCAGCCAGTCATCATTCTTGATGTAACCAATCCAAGCACGTGCACCTGGGACCTTGCATCTTTGTGAATGTTACACCCCTTGTCTCTCTCTGTTCCCCTTCCTTTGTCTCCCAACCCCACCCCCGTCTCTCAGATTGTAAACCCTAGGGCAGGGACCGTGTCTATTCCATTATTTTGTAAAGCGCCAGGTACACTGCTGGCACTATATAAATGCTTGCTAATAATAATAATAAATAATCTCCATGCCTCTTGCAAACATTTAATCCTCACAACTGCTCCTTTTAGTTTCTCTAACTAATTTCCTCATTTTTGCATAGTTCCCCATGTTAAAGTTAAACATTACTACAATAGTTTATCATTCTCCCTCCTATAAAGCATGTCAAATTTGATTATATTATGATCACTAGTGCCAAGCGGTTCCACCACCATTACCCCTTGCACCAGATCCTGCATTCCACTTAAGATTAAATCCAAGGTGGCTTCTCCTTTCATAGGTTCCAGGACCAGCTGCTTCGAGAAACAATCATTTTTGGCATCAAGAAATTTTACCTCCGCACCACGACCCAAGGAGACATTCATCCAGTCAATATTAGGGTAACTGAAATCATTCATTATTGTTTCTGACTTGTGTAATCTCCATGACATAATCAGTGTCACCATCCTGGTCGTGGGTCAATAGTATAGGCCCTTTTCACACAGACACTCTTAACACTGATAAAATGGGTGTTACATTTTATTATACATGTTGCAGGTGTGCTCTATGGGTGTCCTACAACATATATAATAAAATGTAACACCCATTTTATCAGTGTTAAGAGTGTCTGTGTGAAAAGGGCCGTAGTCGCAATACTATACACTTCCCCGCTATGCATGGAATTTCAATCCATGGAGATTCCCGAGTACAGTTCACTTCCTGTAAAATTTTAACGTTGCTTGACTGAATGCTGTTTTTAACATATGGTGCCACCCCCCCACCAGCTCAATCTACTTTGTCATTTTGGTATATTTTGTATCCTGGTATTCGTGTCCCTTTGGCTTTTCCAAAATGGTGGCACTGCTCCCAACACCTTGGAAGAGGGCTGTGCATGCGCTTTACCAGGAAGAACATGGTAAAATAATAATAAATGGTACATCAATAAAAATTCTCAACTGAGATCTCGAACCATTATCAAGGTAGTCCTGAGATCTCTGTAATAGTTCTCTAGTCTCGCAAGAAAAACTGGCTTTTGTTTCAACCCTAGTCTATATCTTCATTTAGTGCCAAATACGCGTAATTCTCCAATCTTACTTTTTAGACTTCTAGCATTTGTATATAGACACAAACATTTTTATTCTTATTCTGCTTGTTATAAGCGACTTTCAGTTGATTTGAAATCATTTAAATTTGCCTGTTCTGCACCGATTCCCACCTGAGCTCTCTCAGCTTCTCTCTTATCCTCTATATTAGGATATTCAAATTTCCCTGAATTAATGGCATCCTTTGGTGATGCTCCAACCAGCCTGATCCATGAGTTCCTCAGTGCCGGTCGGCTTTCCCCCAGATTCTAGTTTTAAACACTGGTCTAGCTCCTTTTTAAATTTTAGTGCCAAGGTAGGGCCAATCCCGTCAATATAAGCTCCCCCATACCCAGAAAGTTCTCCAGTTCCTAATAAGTCTAAATAAATCTAAAGCCCTCCTTCCTACACCATCATCTCACCACGCATTGAGGCTCATAGTTTGCAAGCACTGAAAGCATTCTAGATCAAACACAGTAAATGCCCATTTCAACGGAACAGTTTATGGCAGCTGTTTGTAGTTGGAACACTTACAGTTTATTTCCCATTGTCAACATTTGCTAGCTCTGGGCACTTTAAAATTAATCTAGTGATCCGAGCCGAAAGCCTGTTTAGAGAAAGTACACAAATATGGACACATTTATACCATGTGGCAAACCAACATTTTGGTCTTTGTTCAGAAAAACTTGGCCAATTAACTCTATTATTGTTAGAGTCATGATGTTAGTCTAGAGATCGCAAGTTTTTTTAATATATTTTAAAAATCAATCAATCAATAATTTTTTTATTTGTACAGCCATTGGCTATTACAAAATATAAAACATAAAACAAACAACAAAATAAAATAATCCTTTACGACCTTTACACCTATACATAAACTTAAAAACGCCCTTACAAATTAGTTTATACCATATACATTACTATAATCTCTGCTTTCTTCCATTAATTTATTTCAAAATGAGAAATATCTCTAAGAACAATTAGACTTCTCTCCTAGACCTCAATTTTGCTTTATATCTACACATAATCGTCAGCCCAAAACGAGCCACTTGGCAGGCAAGCAAAGAATCTACCGGATTTAACAATCGCCCAACCATACCAGAAAAATTATTGATATTTATTTGAAAAGGGAGTATATTTTTTTTAAAACCACTTTGAGCCCATGTGGTGCCACATTTGATACATTTAAAATGTCCTTGTAATTTATGATAGTTTGTGAGTGAACAACTTTCTCTCTTAGAAATCCCTTCTACCTCTTTCTTCAGCTTTACAATGCTCTCTTAAAAGACTATAAGCCCCCTGGGGTAGGAACCTGTCTATAACTATTGATTGTACAGTGCCAGGTACACTGCTTGCGTTACAGAATAATAAAATAATAATAATAATAATAATAAAAAGGCTCTTCACCGTCTTATTGAGACCAAGCTTAAGATCCAAGTCAAATGCAGAAAACTGTTCTTGCCCGTGTCAGTTCATTTATAGCAATGCTATGAATAAAGTGTACTGCTACCCTGGAAAGTAAAGTGGTCTGACTGGCACATTTTAGCTGTAACAATCAGGGTATGATTTTCCCTTCATTAAAGGGAACGCGAGTTTTGCCACTGACGTCAACAGAGAAATGCATCCTCAATCATTTCAAACCTATACTAAGAATTTCATAAAGGTATGAAAGAACCTCCCGTTTGGAGTTCATGCACTGAAATTTGCAGACAACGGAAGTTCCAATCATTTTGCAACCACCATTCTGATCCCTAGCAAGAGGAAAGTCCATGTCAAAATGTTTCTACAACTTTGGGAAAGAGGTTTTATTTTATTTATTTATTCTTTATTTTTAAAATTTTCAAAGACATAGAAGCCCTAATCCAAGGTCCATGTGCCTGGAGCAAAACTAGAGTTGCCCATGCACACAGGGCAACTGGGAAAGTTCCCTGCTTCCCAAGCCTGCCACCACAGAAGTGGGGCTGAGGTGGCCACAGGATCAGGAAGCAGGGAACTTTCTCAGAGCCACCCTGCAGCTGCACACACATGTAACTCTAGTTTTGGCTTCCACATGCACCTGACATGAGCACGTGAACCTTGGACTACGGTCAGAGTGCAGTTAGGCTGCTAAATCCTTCCTATTCCTACCTCTAAAGATCTTCCCCCTCACTCGTACCATATACTTGGAAATAATTTATTATTATTATTATTAAGTATTTATATAGCACCAGCAGCATACCATAGCCAGCACTTTACAGTTGTTATTAATGGAGACAGGTCCCTGCCCAGTGGGCTTACAATCTAATATGGATACAGATGAGGGGGAACACAGGAGAGGGAAAGACAAGATGCAAATATTCCCATTTTACAGATGGGGAACAGAGGCTGAGAGGTTATGCCTTGCCCAGGGCCATCCAGGGAGTGCATGACTAATGACCCATCGAAGCGTATAGAGCTGAAAAAACAATTTGGTATGGAAAAATTTTTTTGTCAAGTTGCTCTTGAAGCGAGTGATGTTTCTGAATAGATTTTAAGTTTGTCAATACATTTTTATTTTTTACCACCCTTCTTTAACAAACACAAATAGGCCTTAGTTTATAGATTACACATGAGCAGATAGCCAAAACTATTTGACATCTGAAATTTACGTAGTATAAATGTTAGCTTGGGATGCAAGTCACACAGCTTACTTGTATACTCTCAGTGGATGAACATAACTTAAAAAAATTAGTGCAAAGTCTGAATTTACATTCTGCCAATACTTTATACTGTTAATTGAAGCTCGATGGACAGAAATGCACAGAAAACAGTTAAGCACATTAGCTAGTATATTCACACAAAATACAAGAGAGCCTTGAAAACAGAGGGAATTAATTTTACAAATCCACATTAATGCTTGCAGACTTTTTTTTTGTGGCGCAGTATTCACACCTAGCTCTAGCAAAGACCAGAACTGACTTTTTACTGCTGGGATATAGTTTTAAAACAGTCACAGACAGAGAAAACTCACTCCTGTAAGCAGATTCCAGAGTAGAAGCTGCCATCTAGCGTAGTGGGGTTTTGCAACTCCCATAGGAGCAACTGGTCTAACAAGTTTTCATCTCATTCAGCCTAAAAATTCGGACTTACTGAATTCTTGGTGGGGAAGTAGCAGCTCACAAATGTTCAACATGCAACGTATTGAAGCTTCACTATAATTTTGCTCTACTATGCCTAAATCACACTACATGTAGCTTATCTGACTAAACACAAGTATGTTTCCAAACTAGAGCATATTGTCATTTGAATTTAGGAACACAAGTAAGTTCTAGTCTTTACTTTGTCCAGGCACTAAAAAGCAAGCTGTGAAAACCCGGAAAAAATTCTCCACTATTAGATTTTTCTTTTGCCTAACTTTGAAAATACACTCTCATCTATAGCTGTGCAAAACTTGAAATACTGAAATGCTAATCATGTTTACTTTCAGTATCTTTATTCTCATTTGCACACAAGAGGCGAACTTGATATAATCTCTCACCAGCATGCTTTTCACAAAGAATCCTGAATAAACTATCAATACAGAGTTCAAGGAACATCAACTTTCTTTCATACCTCTCTACCTGCTAACATGCAAATAAGGGAAGCAATGTGTGAAACATCCAAAGCGACTGCACACAAGACTCATAATGGAAAGTTTGGAATTCATTCTGAGGGTAGAATTATAAAGTTCATAAAAAGTGCAAATAAGGAAGTGGTTTTTCCCTATCTCCTAAAACAATAACGAGAGAGCGTTCAGTAGAATTATCAAGCAGCAAGTTTAAAAACAAACAAAACAAAGTACTTTTTTTTTTTTTTTTTTTTTTAAAAACACAACGCAAATTGACCTATGGAATTCACCACACTAGGATGTTATGAAGGCCAATAGTCCGATAGGGTTTGTAAAGAGAAAACGATGGGTAAAGCCACACGAGACAGGGTTTGTCCCGGGCAGGGCAAATGCTGCTATCACACTTTGGGCCAGCAGGAGCCATTCGCACAGACAGGCACTCAGACCCATCCCACCCCATCAGCCGACTATCCTGCCGCTGCCATGACACAGATGCACAGGAATGGTGAACTCCGTCTGCAGCTCTAGGATGCCAACGGACCTTTCAATGGGGCAGCCTGTTACCCCACAGTGGCCCAGGTGGGGAAACCGTTGCCCACAATGCCTCACCAGTCTTCTCCTACAGACACATTGTGTAGCAGCCTGCCACCCGCCCAGGGGCAGAAGTGGGCAAACATCTGGCAGTCACTGGTCTGTCAGCTGCATCACGGGTTAACGTAGGGCAAAGTCACCCAATGTGGGTTAACATCTGATGTAGCCTTACCCGATGACAAATTCTCAGAGGGGAAACTGACAGGAGATTATGATTTATGAAGCTTATGATTATCAGAAATAAGAGTTATAAACTAATAGTTATGAACGTAACTTTGTATATTAATCACATCAGCAGTTTTGAAGTCTGATATTCAGTTAAGGTGGAGCTACAATCCAGCCTATAGAACAAAGGAAGTTTAATAATAAAGGTTTTTATTGTGCAGCCTAAGCTATTACAATATACAACATATTAAAGAAAAACAAGTAAAATAAATTGAAAGAAAGCATCAACCTGAATAAACATGAACTGGTATAAGAGAGACATCATAACAGTGAGGCACGCAGATAGAAAGTAGCCATACCCTTTTACCAATAGTTTGATAAAGGGGCTTGATGAGCAAGAAAAATTTGTCTCTGGCGTAGGGCCACCTGATAAAAAGTTGCCACTGTCTTTGATGTATCAGAGTCTATTGGACTTAAGAGCTTCGAGAGCAAATTATCCCGGTAAAAATCCCCAAGATCCAATAGGACTCTACCAAGATATTTGGTGCAAAAGCCAGAAAGAAAAGGGTAATCCAAAAGTATATGGGCAGAGGTATCGACTTCCTTAAGTTTACAAAAACACATAAGCATTTTTCCCGAGGGATTCCCTTATAGCGGCCTTCTAAAAATAGCGGCGAAAGAGCTTCACATCCTAGTCTTGTATAAATTATCCTCTTAGAGGAGTCTGTCCATTTAAATAGATAAGACCCTACACCCAAAGGGTTATATGGCTTGTATCCGAGGTCAGCTTTCTGGGCAGACAAAAGAGCACTCTTGGGTTGCAATGTCTGATCCGACAGCCTTTTTTTAATGAGAGACATGGATGCCCTACGGCCGACTAGCTTAAGAGCAGAACTAGAAAACCCCAATTTTAAAGCCTCCACCTCTACTATATTAGTCGAGGGATCCACAAGCCTACCTTTAAATGCCAAGCTCAGCAGGGAATTGTCGTGCAGGGTAAACAGCACTGTCCTGACCCAAAATTTGAGGAAGGATAAAAGAGCTACAAGTTTTAACGGGAAGCAAAGAAGTTCCGATCTTAGAATCACCTGGGGGGTACCAGAAGGAACCCCCAAGATAACCCATAGGAAGTTATTCTGAATGCTCTCTAGTTTGTCAAAAAAACAAGAGCCCCAGACAGGGAATGCATAGAAAAGCTGAGCAACTGATTTGGCTTTAAAAAGACGAAGGGCAGGAGAAATCAATTTAACCCCTTGACCAAAATAATATTTAATGATAGCCACTGATGATTTCCTTACTTGATTTTGGACTGCCTTGAAGTGGGCATTCCATCCAGGTATAGAGGAGAAGATCACCCCTAAATATTTGAATGAACGAACTTGTTCAATTGTATTTCCACTAATGCTCCAGTGATGTACTTTCTGGAGGCCACTGCACCCTGCAATCAAAACCTTCGTTTTACCATAATTGATAGATAGTAATTCACTATAACAATACTCCCCAAAAACGGCAAATGGAGTGCCTCAAGTCGATCAATGATTGTGATAGAAGGACAGTATCATCCACATATAAGAGCAGCGGGACTCTCCAATCGCCAATTAAGGGTGCATGGGTGTCTACCGACTTCATAAAAGAAAAAGCATCATTAAGGTAGATGTTAAAAAGAGCTGGAGCCAGTAGACACCCCTGTCTCACCCCACGCGTCACTTGGATCTGTCTAGTGAGAGCTCGATTTGGGTCTGACCTAACTTGGAGCGTATTTCCGGAATGAAGCTTATCTATCAAAAACAAGAGTCTGGGATGATTGAAGAGCCGCTAAGTTTCATCCGAAAGGCGCTCTCTGCACACTGAATCAAAGGCCTTTTCAAGGTCTATGAAACATAAGAAAAGTTTCCCTTGGCAAGAGACATACCTATTGATCAGCAAAGAAAGCATGAATACATAAGCAATAGTAGATCTACCTTTGCGGAAACCGGCTTGTTCCGGCTCGAATACACTATTCTCATCCATCCAAGCTTGCAGTTTATCCAGCAAGAACCTAGTGTATAGCTTACTAATAACACTTAGCAAGCTTATCGGACAGTAGTTGCTTGGGAGTGAAGAGTCCCCCTTTTTGTAGATGGGGAAAAGAATGCTCTTAAGCCATGAAAGGAGTATTTCGCCAGTGCCATTAAAATAGGTAAAGAGGGGGGCCAGAACTTGGGTCCACCACTCGGTTATTTTTTAGAAGTTCAGGAGTCACAAAATCAGGAAGGAAGTTAAGAGCCCAGGAGTACCAAAGGTGTTGATATGCAAATACTAACTGGAGAGGCTATACAAGGGTCTCGCCAGAGAGTTAGCAGAATTTATCAGCCGAACATGGGAGACAAACAAGCAGCAAGCTGGATTAATATGGAAATAGATCAAAGAACATGAAAGCTATGAGCTTTGCTAAAAACTGGACCAGAGGGTGATCTTTTAAGCAAGGAATCGTTCAAGTGAATTTAGGTTTGTGTTTTAGGTTTGTGTTTTCAGTTGCAATTTTCTGTAACAACCATTTTTCCATTTTATTTTAACTTGAACTTATTTTAAAGCTGGTATGTGCACATGCATTTGCTGAACTGGGGACAGAGTTCTGAAGTGGTCCACTGTTGGATAGAGAGACAAGAATACCCTGAACAACATTTCTATGATCTGGGAACACAGGTTTGCACTTGTGACTATGGTTTAGTGTGTTTGGCCCAACACCCAGTCTTGCAAGAGTGGGTGGAAAGACCCCTGGTTGTAAGAGCAGCAGTCCATGGAGAGTATGAATGGGCAACCAAGTCATGACTGTGTTTAGAGGCACAGTGGGATTTCAGTTGTCACCCCAATTCCGAGCCACAGAGCAAGCCAATGACTCCATTAACCATTTCTAAGTCACTGTCTGACAAAGAGTAAACCAAAGTAAGTACTTCAATTTAATTAAACTGAAATAACTACTTGACTTGCATTCAGACAAACTAATGTAGTACTACTTCTGTTGACACAATGTCCCTCCTCCTCAAGACACAATGATCACTAAACCAGTCACCACCCTCACATCAACGGTTCACACAAACAGTTACTTCTTAATACAAACTAATGCACTTCTGATTTTTCAAGAACACACACTTCTCTTCTTTACTTCTGAAGACTATCAGTTCGGCACTCTGTTCATGAGACTGCTTCAGGAGTAAAACAGAAGGCAGGCCCAACTACATTGAATTAACTTCACCGGAACATGGCCCTACACACCAGATTTCAGGTATTTATTGATTCAATAACTTGTATCCTGCTCCCTCCAGCCCTACGGCAGCTTGGGGTGGCTCACAAAATGTTTAAAACAATATATAAAGATAATAAAAACAACAAAGGTAAAGCCACTGACAAAACCTCCACCCTTATTCCCCCCCCCCCCCCCCAAAGGCCCAGACAAACAGCCAGGTCTTACAGTCCGGACGAAAGGCCAATAGGCTGGGAGCCAGGCGAGCNATAAAGGGATTACTAAGACAATAAAAACAAGGAGGTAAAACCACTGGTAAAAAACCCACCCTTATTCCTCCCCTCCCCCAAAGACCCAGACGAACAGCCAGGTCTTACAGGCCCGACAAAAGGCCAACAGGCTGGGAGCCAGACAAGCTTCCTCTGGGAGGGTGTTCCACAGCCGTGGTGTGGGCACCGAGAAGGCCCTGCCCATTGTGGCCCCCCAGTTCACCTGGGGGATCTCCAAGGAGGCGCCCCCAGTAGACCGCAGAGGTAGCTCCACGGCCTGGGGAGCAAGGCGGTCTCTCAGATAAGAGGGGCCCGGACCGTGTAGGGCTTTAAAAGGTCAAAACCAGCACCTTGAATCAGGCCCGGAATGTTACAGGCAGCCCGTGCAGAGCCTGGAGCACTAGTGTAATAGGATCAGGAGATGGGTCGCCGCATTCTGCATCAGCTGCAGCTTCCGAGTCATCACCAAGGGTAGCCCCATGTAGAGCGCGTTGCAGTAATCCAGCCTTGAGTTGATGAATGCATGGATGAGGGTGGCCAGGTCAGAACTTGAGACATATGACTGGATCCTCCGCACAAGATGTAATTGGCAAAAGGCTCGCTTTGCCACCGCCACCACCTGACAATCCAGGCGGAAGCCAGGATCCAACAGAACCTCCAAACTCCGCACCTGCAGGGCCAGCAGAGGGCGGATCCCCTCCACAAGGGGAGCCATCACCTCCGCTGCCCTACCCACCAACATCACCTGCATCTTATCAGGATTCAGCATCAGTCTGCTCCACCTCATCCAGTCATTCACTGCTAGCAAGCACTGGGAAAGTACCGAGACTGCCGGACCTGGGTTCATTGAAAAAGAGAGGTAAAGCTTGGTATCATCAGCATATTGGTGGCAAAGCACACCAAACCGTCTCACGACCTCACCCAGGGGTTGCATATAGATGTTAAATAAAAGTGAAGACAGAATCAAACCTTGCAGTATGCTGCAAGCGAGATCCCGAGGGCCAGATGTTTCTTCCCCCAGCACCAACCGCTGGCTTCTCCATGAGAGGAACGAGCAGAGTCATCCTAAGATAGTATCCACGGTCCGCAACTGTCTCAAAAGCAACCCATGGTCCACCTTATCAAATGCTGCCGAGAGATCTAATAGAACCACAAGTGTTGAATGTTCTAAATCCATCCGTCGGCGGAGGTTGTCTACCAAGGCCACCAACGCAGTCTCGGTGCCATATCCTGGCCGAAAACCTGACTGAAAAAGGATCCCAAAAAAATGTCGCTATCCAGATGGCCCTGGAACTGCTGGGCCACCACCCAATCAATAACCTTCCCTAAAAAGGGAAGGTTAGAGACAGGTCGGTAGCTGGCAAAGGAATCAACGCCCAATTATGGTTTTTTGAGCAGACCACACCACCGCCTCCTTGAGGCAGTCCAGCACCCTGCCCTCCCCTAAGGGAGGCACTGATCACTCCTGCCAGCACCAAAGTCTCCCTGGAGGCTTTCACCAACCAGGATGGGCATGGATCTAGTTCATAAAAGGTAGCCCTAACAGACCCCAGAACACCCTCAGCATCGGCTAGTGTCACTTCCTGAAACTGATCCCACAAAAATGGACCACACGGGGCATCCATAATCCTCGGCTCTCCTTCTTCTGCATCAATCCTGGCCGTGAATCATGCTATATTTGAGCGATCTTATCTGCGAAGTAGTTTACAAACTCCTTACAGTGGGCTTGGGAAACCTCCCCCTCCAGGCGGAGGGAGGTCAGACTGACCAGCCCCCTCACCACCCAGAAAACCTCAGCTGGACGCGACTTCGCAGTGGCTAGGAGGACGGCAAAGAATTCTTTCTTTGCCGTCCTCACAGCAACAGCATAGGACCACAAATAGGTCTGATGCTACAGCCGATCAAATTCAGCACGACAGCAGCACCAGCGGCACTCTAAACGCCGCCCTTCCCACTTCAAACACCGCAGCTCCTCAGTAAACCAAGGAGTTCTGCGGTGATGAAGCAGCAGGAGCGGACACCTGGGAGCCACCCAATTAATGACCCCACCCAGAAAGATGTTCCAAGCTTGAACAAGATTATCAACCAAGCAGCCTTCAAGGCCTAAAGACACCTCTCCCAGGGTTTCCTGAAACCGCTGCAGTTCCATCAGTCTTCAGAGGCAGACCAACCTAATAGGTCCCCCCTCTTTCCAGGGGCTGCCATACGCTAGGAACCTAGTCTGCAGGAGGTAATGATCTGTCCATGACAAGGGCACAGAACTTGCTTCCCCCACTACCGATCACCCACCTCAGGCCCAGAGCAGAACACCAGGTCAAGCATATGCCCCCACCCCCATCTGTGGGGCTGCTAACCAGCTGGGACAAGCCCATGGTTGCCATGGGGGCCATGAATTCACGCTCTGCCCTGACAAGGCCAGTGCCGGCGTGAATGTTTAGATCCCCCAGGGCCACAGTCCTCAAGGAGAGCAACAACACCCCTGACACCAGCTCCTCTGGAGTGGAGAGGGATGCTGCTGGGCAGGAAGCACGGTACACCAGCAGCACCCCAATTCTGTCCCTGACCAACTCACACACAAGGTGAAGGGCCTCGATTCCTGGGATAACTGCACTGGATACCTCCTTGCAGTCCAAGATTCCTTAAAAACCATAGCTACACCGCCCCACCCCCCACGCCGGGGCTGGTGCTGCACGGAGTACCCCGCCGGAACTAGGTCTGCCAAAATCAGACCTGCCTCATTATTCAGCCAGGTCTCCATGAAACACGCGAGGTATGCAGTCTGATCCAGCATTGGCGAAAGCATACTAACATTAGCGTTTGAAAGTCAGAAGTTGTTCTGTTTTGGTATTTTGTATCCAAAATACAATTTCTGAACAGCTGCACCTTAATGATTTTAGCACATACAGTATCATTATTAGACAAATCAGTACATAGGGTGAATGTGATGCTGGCCCACTTGGGCCAGCATCGAACCCGTGTTCCGTGCCTGCCAGATGTGGGCCCTGGCAGTACAAGGCAGCTGAGCCAGAAATGTGGACCCAGAAAGAACTGGACCCACAGACTAGATCCAAGAGCTGTCCAGATGGGCCAGAGTGAGCAGAACTGGCTGGGGGTGTCCATTTTTCCACCCACCCTGCTTGGCGTGGGGGGTTGACATGGTAGCCAGCCATAACTTCCTGTTATTGGCAGCCATGGCTATCCATCATAGAGAGGGCCAGCCACAGCATAGGGGTGAAGCCAGCCAGCTACACGTCACTCCCCACCCCTCTCCCTGGCCGGGCCAGGCTGCAGGAACGTGTGTTCCATTCCCCGAGCTGACCCGGCCGGGGGTGCACCCCCTTGGGACGGCACATTTGTCAGCACCCATAGTTGATAGATGCCATTGCTAAACTATGCAAATTCCAATTTACATGATATTCCATGAAGGTCTGAAGCTGCATGCCCATAATCTACAGATTATAGAAACGTCTTGTGCACTTCCATGGCATTCTTGTTTCCCTATTATTGTTTTGTTTTGGACTAGCAGCAACAAAGAAAAGGAAATGAATAAATCCAAAATTATTTTATACTTATGTTAACTGCCCGACTCCAACCCACAAAAGCCAAGAAATTCATGTGCTCGCATTGTTCTTCCCACCACCTTAAGTCTATCAACAAACAATGGGCACGTAACGTATTTTCAGACGTTACGAGATCAGTCAACCACAGTGAACCACGGTCAATTTCGCTGTGGGCCAAAGCGCCCTGAACGTGTGTTTGGCGGCCACCAGATGTTCACCATGGCCGATTCCCACATGCGGTCAATTTCAACCACGCTTCCCGGGCTCTCCGCGGGACGAGCCCCGAAAGCGTGGTCAAAGTGATTCCCAGCGGGAAGCAATAAAAAGTAACGTCTGGCCGGCGATCATGGCCCGGAATCCACGGCAGGATTGCGGGCCGTGGTCAAAGCGGGTGGGCGCTGCAGCCGAATTGGCTGTGGCGTCCGCCTGTCTCCTCATCCTGACAAGAGCGGGGGGGTGTTGGTGGGCGAGGGCTTGGGGGATCTGGGGGGTGTTGGTTCTGTTCACCCCCAGTGGGGATTCACTGTGGTGAATCGGGACAGCGTCACGTCTGAAAATACGCACTGTCATATGTATTCAAACTTACAAATCCTAAACACGAGGTTCATCAAGGAGAAGGGAAAACCACAGGTCAAAATTTTGTCTTCAGTTACACACATTCCCCAACTCCTGATCTCTGCCTTTTGTAGGACAAGAACCAAAAGCCCCTTAGCATTCCTGCAGTACTACCAGTATGTCAACAAAATGGTTCCAAAGGTGCAAGAAAATTATTCTACGTAAGAGCCATTTGTTCTAAATTACACAATGTCACTAAAGTATCTATGAAAGTGTTTATAGTAATAATTTTTATTTTTATATAGCGCTCCCCTGCCATGGCACTCAGAGCACTTCACATGGAACGATTTAACACAACTTTTAATTCTCACAACAACCCTGTGAGGTAGGTTAAGCTGAGAGAATATTCTGACTGGTCCAAGGTCATCCAGCAAGTTTCTGGTGAACTTAAAAAAATTAGTTGTTTATAATATTGTCAAACTAAGATTGAGGCGATATGACCAGAACCAGTATGAGCCCAATTCACACTCCTTGCTCATGCTAGCCCAGCGGGCAAGGTGTTTGACTTGGACCTGAAAAGCCAAGGTTCAATTGCTATCTTAGCCATGAACTCACTGGGTGACCTTGAGCAAGTCACACTCTCTCAGCCTCAGTTTCCCATATGTAAGATGAGAATAATAATGACCTACCACACTTGGTTCTTGTGAAGGTGAACCAGATAAGAATTTTAAAGCACTGTGTACACTGAAACACTATATAAGAGGTAAAGACTAAGTTAAATCCCTTTCAAGCCAATAGGTGGTTTGTTCAAATAAAAAAACAGGATGAAACCTTGAAGGAAAACATGTTTACATGACAGTGTCTTGACTTCATTATTTGTTTCTGGGCAAATCTGAGAGTTAATCCTATTTTACCATGTGGCCCTATTTTACTGTCCCACAAAGTAAAATGTAGGATTTTCATCTGCTGACTTTATAATATAAATTCAAGTTAAAATGGAAAACACTTGTCCCCTTGTCCTGAAAAGTACTTTTTATTATGGTTTTCAGAATAGGTTTGGAATAATACGCTGCTCTGTCAACATCGCCATGTAACAACTGACCTATTTAGCAAAACAGCATAAAGGTCTAGTCGTCTGGTCAGCAGATGGTGCAATCCCAATTTCTGACACAGACACTCATATGGCCTTAGGCAAAGGACTTAAGCCCCGATCCTCGGATTTCCTATTTATAGAGATGTATTTCCTGACTCATGGAAATATTTAAGTTTACTGAATATGGCACTTCATAAATTTTAAAGTATGAATCAGTACTTGCCATTCTATCTTCATCACAACAGTGCACACATCAGGACGACACCGGTGGGTGCTTCTGTTGCATTCAGCCATCTGACAACTTTGTCAGTAGTTTAATAACGCATCCTCTGTTATGTCTAATTGAGCTGTAACATTAAGACAGCATACTGCATCAACAACTTAGTTTATACAGCACTGTCTTGAACTACAACATATCAATCCTAGTAGAAGGAGAAGTTGGGGAGAAAGGATTAAATACCTTGACAAATTCCTATACCCCCATACCATCTGATCATCTCCAGTATTAAATGCATCTCATCGTCACAAAACTGGGAGATGCAACAGTACTAATATCTCCATACTACAGACAAGAAAGAGGGAGACACTAAGTAATCTGCCTAAAGAAACATACACAAAGTTTAAAGAGAAGCTGAAATTTGAAGCCAGGGTTCCAATGTCCCAGGCTAGCTCTCTAGCGACTGGACCATCCAGTCTCCTTTCTGTGTTTGTTTTTTCCTCCCTAACTTCCTCCCTCCATCTTCTATCAAGTTTTTCCTCTCTCTTTAGAGGTCCCAGTACCATACAGACACCGTCACCTTCCTCATACCCCCAGGTAAGGAGCTGCTCTTCCATAGGATGTTGTATACCAACAGACACATTCATTTAAAAAAAAATATCAAAAAAATAATAATCAAAAGACCAGATATTGGAGAGTTTGATTTTGTGCATGTACCAGGCAAATGTGGCAACTGGTCTACAAACCATTACTAAGCATCAGGGTATTCAGAAGAAAAAAGGCAATTTTAAAGTCTCTCTTTTCTCTTCAGTACTTTCACTGCCCTCCTCTTTCCCTAAACTTCGTTTTCCCCATAAAATTGTAGTATTGCTTAACTGCCTTGTAAATAGCTTCTCCACAAACTCACATAATAGATGCAGGAATTTCTATAACTGATTTTAGTTTCCTCTGCTGGAAGATGCAGCACATTTGAGAAATCATGAGAAAAGCTTGAGTAACAAGTACATTACTTTGGACAACCAATATCTTAAGTAACAATACTTTATTTGGTCATGCACAAGCTTCCAATGTTTCTGAACATGTATTGTTCTTAGATAATGCATGTCCAAGTAAGGAAAAATACATACACATATTTAGACTTTCTAAACATCTTTCTCATTTTGTCTTGAATATCGCTGCATTTTCTTGGCCCATAAAACAAGTGAGGAGACACTTTATCCTATGCATTAATCTCCCGTTGATGCAACTTAAGTTCCACAAATGGCCATGGAATGCACAGCATACAATGTTTCTTGCAATTGTTTTTAACATTGTTTACAGTCTTATCACTTCCCATGAGAAATTCAGCACTTGCATACGTCAAAAATCTTACATATTTATAATAGCTCTAGGGACAAACTTGTAAGGACAAAGACAGAATTTCATGTAACACACAGTAAGACAATTGCGTGCAATAGATTTCTCAAAACAACTGCACTAAGAATCAACATTATTTCCTGCCCAGTTACAAGACATACTGTGTATTTACAGAAGATATCAATCTAACATGAAGGCAAAATCTAAACGTTTTCATTTTAAGTAGGTTATTTTTTTTACACATTATAAATTCCAGGACTTTTTGTTTCATTGCATTTTAAAAAGAAAGCACAACTCTTCTCATTTTTCATTCTATATTGTAGACTAAATTTTAACAAGCAGCAAAGCTACAAACGAGGACACTATGCCGCACTCCACAAACCACTTATTCTGGAATAGACCCATGAAGCCAGCTGGGCTTCAACGGTGCTACTCTGGCGTAAGTGGTTTGTGGACATAATTTATAAATCAAGATGTGTAGACTGCATGGTAAACACTTCAGTAAAGCAAAATAAAGTTGCACACAAAAAATTGCACTTCAAGTATACAATAAATGGCAATAGAGAAGCACCTCATTTATAGAAATTCTGCTGTGTTTGTCACGAAATAGCTCTAAAGTTCAAAATATTGTGCAGATGTTTTACTGTTCATAATGCTTATAGTTTAAAAAATGGGGACTTGATCCACAGCTACTTTTGCACATGTTCAGCTTTTTTACCATAAGCAGTTCTATTGAAGTCACCAGTCAAATTAAACACATTGCTTAAGTGTTTGCAAATCAGGCTATAGTTTTTCTATGTAACAAATTTCCATGTTGGTAAAGCTAAAGAAAGCATTCAGACAAGTAAACAGAAGTGGTGAAATTAATGATAAGGTTTTGACATTCCCATAGTTCCAAAGCATTGACATCATGTGCTGTTGATTTGTGTACCCTGTATATATGTTCAAGTTAGGTAGCTTTAAAGCATCCAGACTGGACAGAAATCCACACTTCATACCAATGCCTACATTAGGCTTTTGAAAAGATTTATTTATTTATTCACATTTATACCCCACCCCTCCTGAAACAGTTCAGGGCGGCTTACAGTCTCAACAAAATATAAAAATACAGCTATAAAATATTTTAACACACTCATAAAATTACAACAATTAAAACAGGACCAGGGAACATAATAATAAATATACAATAAATAAGGGTGGCGGGGGATAAAAAAAGATAACTATTCTAGTTTATCAATCCAGGTCCAAACACAAGTTACTGATCTCTTTAAAGGTATCACTGAAAAGTCTTTACTTTCAGCTGCATGAACAAGCAGTAAAAGCATTATCTAATGTCAGCAGCAAATATACAGCATATAAAGCATCAGGTAATGTCAGCAGCACATATACAGAATGGAACAACACTAGGGACAAACCCAGTCACACCTGACAAGGCCAGTCAGATCCCCTGCCCACCCCAGGGAGAGCCAACGCATCCAACACATTTTGGGCCAGCAGGAAGGGCAGTCCAAACAAGCAGCCCCTTACCCCTCACCACCCTCAGCCATCACCCAGCTCCTCCACACCAAGGAGGGGCTGGACTTCTGCTGCGCTGCAGAATTGGGCCTGCTGCCGCTAGACAACTGATGGGGGTAGGTGGGAATCTCCCTCTGCCGATCAGCTGCCTGCCTCCCTGCCAGCTCCTCTAGGTTTCCTCTTCCCTGATCAGCTGACTGGTGAGCAGGAAGAGCATGCTCCTCCAGACCCAATACTCAGACCTCGCCTTGCAGAAGGGCTGCATGGGCCAACCAGATGAGAGGCGGTCTCTTAATTCACAATGGCCTGGGTGGGGCAACAATAGCCCACAATCAATCACTGGCCTTCTCTGGTGGACATGTCGCATAGCAGCCTGCCGCCCACCTCAGGGCAGAAGTGGGCAAAACATCTGGTGGTGCCACCCAGATGGTCAGCTGCATTGCGGGCTAATGTGATGTAAGGTTTCCAGACGTGGGTTAACGTCTTGTGTGGCCTTACCATAAGACTTAGAAACATTCCCACATAAAGCTAGGGAGAGGAAGTTTAATGCAATAAATCACATCTTGCCATTTGGCTAGAACATACGTCTCACTGGTTTCAGATTATATCCATCAATACACTGCAAATATGTACTTAAAATACATTTTATTTTCCCATAACATCAGTCCTATTTCCCATCAGATTTCCATAGTCTCTTTGTAAGATCTTTTATTCCTTCTCCCTCAAGCCCTTCTACTTTTGTATCCAGTAATTCCATGCCACCTTCATGAAAAACAAATGCCTTAAAATCAGCTGAAATATATATATTTGTAACTTTGGGGAAAATATGATAGAATAAGAAACGATTTTCATGCAAAAATGACATTTCACTCATAACTAACTTTCTTGGTACTGGAGTTTAAGCAACTAGTCACAGCTGGTCTAGTTCCAGCCACAGTAAAGACTTCCCTTTAAAAAAAAAAAAAAAAATGCTACCGAGATCCACAATACAATACAGAAAGCACAGCCTTTAGGATAGGGGTGAAAGCTCAGGGGCCAAATGGAGCCACAGATAGTTTTTATTTGGCCCCTTCTCAGTTCCTGGATCCAGTTCTTATCCCAAAGCACTGAAAGACTGAGCTCAGGGTAAGGGAGCAGAGATTAGGATATGCACACAAGGATAGAGGACAGATGGATGGCAAAGATGCATGATCTGAACTCTCATCTTCCTGAGTGCACCCCTTAAGCACTCCCACCCCCAATTTCTATGTGGCCCTTGGAGCTTGTACTAATGTTCAAAGTGGCCCCTGACAGGGAAAAGATTCCCTGCCTCCGTCTTAGGACAGATTAGACTCCCCCCTCCCCCTTTGAAATTTACTTGACAAGAAGAACACAGGGCAGGTTCATGTCTCCATCTTCACCATAATCTCCCTGAAGCTGAATGATTCACATATACAAAAGGCTCTGCAAGTGAATTTCAATATCCAAACGCAACAACTTATTAGATTTGTCTCACATTAGGAGTCCATGCTGCAATCACCACTATCGAGATTTAAAATAACCAAACTTCCAGAGTCTCATGTTCAAAGAAAGAATTTTAGTAGCAAAATTGTGTTATCAACATCCTCTGAACTCTTACTGAAACTTTGCATTGCACTAAAGCTTCAATCAAATGATTACAAGCCTAAAAAAAACAAAACCAAAACCGGGGGTGGGTGGGTGGGTTAACTTATCCACGCTGCAGGACTGTTTAAAACTTTCTGTCTTTGACCACTAACGATTCCCATGAAGTGAACTCTAATTTATAAAGTTTTGGAAAGCAGGTTTGCAATTAGACAGGAACACAGAATTGCTCAACACAGAACGGTCACTGGAGTCTGGAGGAACATCACCATAAAGATTTAATATTTGATGGCAAGATTTAATTATCCAGGGTGCAAGGGACATTTCATGCTTTTAACTGCAATCTACTTGTGTCACCATAATGTAAACCTACAGTCAAGCCAGACTGAAGACAGAACATGAGCCAGATAACAAAACATGGTGAAAATTGGTCAGATCTCTCATGCTAAAAATGACAGATTGTTTGAAAAGTGGGTGGCCTAATAAAAAGAGGCCCTGAGGTGATGTTCTGCTAATACTGGCCACACTGCCCCGTTTCTTAGACTACCTAGGAAATTGCAACAATTAATGTTCATTAAAGCATTTAAAACTTCTGTTTCCCGACAGCTAACATGAGGTATTCAATCAGATGAGAAAGCATCTCTGGCTATCAGTGCTTCCTGCATGGAACTGGAAGTCACTGTATGCAAAAGGTACAAAGAGAGAACTAAAGTAACATGCATTAAGAAGGGAGTTGAGCAAATCCCAGACCTTTTCTCACAGCGGCTGGAGGATCTCTTAAATTATTATTATTATACTTATACTTCAAAGTGCTATTGGAACTACTGCAAAGAGAGGGAACAAATGTCCTCATGCCGGGTTGTAGGAGTACAAAGCAAAGCATTTGTTTCGTGCACCACATGGAGTGAAGATTATAAAATGTAAAGGGAAAGCCCCCTGTGTGTCTTGCTGAAATGGGAAAGGCAAGCTTGGAAAAAGACCCACAGCTAAAAAACTTCATCAAGACAAAGTGGGTAAAACTTAGTTCTTCCCTCAAAATCATCATAAGTGCCATACTGGGTCGAACCAATAGTCCATCAAACCCAACATCCTGTCTTCGACAGTGGCCAACCTGACAATGGGACAATCCATTCCTTGCTGTTTACTCCCAGTTCCTGACAGTCAGAGGTTATGTCAGATCCTGACAGATCCTATCAACTTTGACAACAAAGCCCCAAAATTCCACTGTATAATTAGAGATCACGCAAAAAATCCTGGACTCTACTGCATTCCTTTGCAATCCAGAGATAAGAGTGTGTGGTTGCTTGCTGTGTTGGTCCCAAGTAAAGTGGATATCTTTTATTGGACCAACTGTTGTTGGTGGAAATAAGCAAGCTTTCGAGCCCTTTGCTGCAAGCTGTAGGGGGGAGGGGGAAATCAAATGATGAACCCCACCTCAAAATTCACATCTAAACAGGCATCACTTGTGCAAACTGCACCCAAAAAGTTCTAGAATATGCTGCACCCTAATGCTGCAGCACAGAAAAAACTCTAATCCAGGATATTCCACCATTACATCTTTCCATCTTGAACGCACAAAAAATATTCTCAAATCTGATGCAACAGAGCACTGAAGAGACAAAATAAGCACCCAGATTCAAAGCAAAGATCCTTGTAAATTTTTCCAACACTCCTCAAAAACAAAAACAAAATTCACCACCTACAGCTCAGACCCACTTCCACTAATTGCATAAAAGTTTTTTAGAAGCCACTGCATTCTGGTAAACAGAAGTGATAAAGTAGGGGGTCTGGGTCCTGTTGGATGCCATTTGTTTTTTCATCCACCCCACAAAATCCCCATCTAGCTACAAATCCTCTCTCCCACCTCCTCACCACTCCAAAAAAAAGACAGAGCACATCCTGGCCCTGCAGTACTGAAGAAACCTGGATGCAAGTTATGGATCCATAAGGATCCTAATGATTTTCCCACCCACTTCCATAAATTCCATCATCATTGCAAATTCCAAAAACCAATTATAGTTCACAGTCTTCTACTCTAATTGCACCCAAAAAGACCTGCAAGTCAGCACATCCCAAAATTAATGTCAAAAAAGGGATCCTACCAGACCCTATAATTTCTCCCTCCACCCGCCCTCCCACCCCCAAACATTCAGTCTAAAAATACAGCTCACTGCCTGCTTTTACTGCACCACAGAAATCATGAATTGTGTGTCCTTGCACCAAAGCAGTAAAAAAAATTACACGGCTGGGGCATGGATCATACCAGATCCTAATGTCTTTTTCATACCCACCTCAAGTCCAAATTTCCCAAGTTTAGCATGCCGGATTTCAGATTTTTGCTTGGTGCACTCACAGTGCAAGAAGATGGGATGTGTAGTTAATTGTATATTTAAGCTCTGTCATATGCATTATGGGAGAAGTTATTTCTATATTTTACATTTATTTTTATTCCTTTGTAAACTACCCCAAGCTCTGTCCTGGAGAAGGGCAGCATATAAATCCAAATTAGTAGCCGTTAGTGAGCTAGGTGTAAAGATCATTAGGATCCATGGCTTGGATCCAGGGGTTGCAACTGAAGTGCCTAGATATGCTGATTCCAAAATATTTTGGTCCACTGTAGCCGTAGTCATCCTAGATCCAAGCAAAAAGGTTGGTATAGATGACCCTCGAAGACCATTCCAACGCCTAAGGTTCTATACATTTCTATTAATTCGCACAGGCAGATATGATCTGTTATAACACGATGGAATTTTGGGGAGGGGGCCAGGTAAAAGTCAGTAGGATCCATGAGGATGTGTGTAGATTTAGATTTTACTTCTTCCTCCTCCTCCCTTCCCCCAATCTGCTGAAATGCACACATTAAACAAAATAAATAAAGGAGGGGGGGGGACCTCCCACTCAAAGTTTCCAATTCTTGTTATCTGATATGGAGTTGTACGTGATTGCCTGAATGCTCCCTCAAGTCAGGGAAGGGAACAAACGTTCGCTCGCAGTTAAAGCTGGGTAAACCCCGGACAAACACCCTCCTCAGAAGTCTGTTTTGCCAAGTGTTGCGTTTCACAAGTCAAGCAAGTTTTCCCTTTTCAACTTTAAAATAAGAGGGGGAAGATCTGCTCCCTCCCCCCAATCCCCCTTTTTTCTCAGCCCCCACACCAACGCGGCTGCCAAAAGTTTGATTCCGCCAGTGATTGACACCCGACACCAGCTCCTCCAAACTCCAGGGAAATCACTGTGTCTGAGGCCGCAAAGCGCTGGGGAAAGAAACTTTTGTCTCGCTCTTGAAGACACAAAGTTTGGCTGCAATATTCCATCTCCAGCCAAGGGAGATTTGCAAACAAGCTACAGGCAAAACTTTACCAGACAGTCGAAAACTCCTCCCCCATCCCAAATGCATGGGCACCACTACATGCACATATACACACACACCTCCAAATGGGACGGGGGGGGGGGGGGGGTCCTCATACACAGAGATACTTTCCATGCCCCCAGCTCCTCCATGCCGGTCTCCCTGGGGCCCCCCACACACTGCTCCCCAGGTCCCATGCCCCCTGCTCCACAGCTCCTCCAGGTCCCATGCCCCCTGCTCGCCCCCCAGCCTGCTCCCTTGAACTCCGCTCCCCCTGCGAAGGAGCAGCCCTTTGAGTTGGAAAGTTTCTAACTCGGAAAACAAAAGGCGAAAGCGGCTCCCCCGGGCCCGGACGGTCGCGACCCCAAACTTACCCCCAACCGAGCCCCAGCTGCACCGAAGCACCAAGGCGGCGAGTACGACCAGCAGCAACAGCGGCGGCGCCGCCTCCATGTTGTGCCGCCGCAGCAGCTGCCGGAGCCCGCGGAGTGTCTCAGGCAGGCTCCATGCTCCGGGCGCTGCGCTCGGCAGAGAGAGAGGGAGGCGCTCCACAGAACCACCTCCTCCTCCTCCGGGCGCTCGCTCTGAGCCGGGGAGGCGCGGGGGGCTGGGATCCTCTTGCTCCACTCACAAGCCGAGGAGGAGCCGAGCGGAAGCCAAGGAACCGCCCCGCCCCCTCTCCCAGTTCGGGACAGCGCGCTCACTTGGAGGCTGCCAGGTGCCGAGCTCTTCTCATGCTGCTGGCTGAAGGCAATCTGGGTTGGCTTTAGAGGAGTCAAGATTTCACCTTCAGTGACAACAACAACCCTATGGGATTACGGTTTTACCATGACAGGGGGAGAGCGCAGAGGAGGGAGGACAAGGGTACCCACCACCACCACCACCACCTTCCCCATGGTAATTGGTATTAAATTCTCACACACAGGCCACCAGCATCAAGGTCCCACTAGAAACATCCCCTGTACAGATCCTTGACGATCTAAGGAACACAGGTAAGCCAAAGTAGCTACTTTGTTTTAATAATGAAATGTCTACTCCACACTCTCCCACATTGCTTCCTTCCCAGCACACTTTTGCTTCCCAGATTCTTTCCCATAGGCAGTGACGGCTGGTGGGTTTTGATGTTGGAGGGGCACTGGGGCAGTAAGGCTGACGGACCTAGGGGCGGAACCAGGGGGCGGTAGGCCAGTGGCATGGCATAACCCAGCAGCAAGGCGTTCCCAGAGTTAACATCGGATGGAAGAAAACACAGTCTACTGGATGGAAAAAACACAGTCTATATGCACATCAAGCTTAAAATAAATAATTTATAAACCCAAAACACAGGGAAACACCCAAAACACTGGCAAAACACAGCAGCAAGAAGTTCCCAGGCTTAACATCGGATGGAAGAAAACACAGTCTACATGCACATCAAGCTTAAAATCAATAATTTGTAAACCCAAAACACAGGGAAACACCCAAAACACTGGCATAACACCCAAAACACTGGCCCAGCAGCAAGGAGTTCCCAGGGTTAACATCAGATGGAAGAAAACAGAGTCTACATGCACATCAAGCTTAAATAAATAATTTATAAACCCAAAACACGGACCCATCCCTGAAGGATGGGTCCCTGTGTTTTGGGTTTATAAATTTCCTTGTAAAGCACCCCAGTCACAGCCTGAGTCCAATTTTACCACGCACATCCCTTTTTCAGCATTTTGAACACAACTGAAATTACATGACTTGCATGACATCTCTCTCAGGATTTCCAAACCTCCATTTTACCACACAGTCTGCCCTGCACTAACCCACTAGCCCCCACTCCCCTCCCCGAGAACCCAGGAGCCTGGCTCCCAGAACCCCCTGCTCTAACCCACTAGCTCCCCACTCCTCTCCCAGGGAACCCAGGAGTACTGGCTCCCACCCACCCATCCCCCTGCTCTAACCCACTAGCCC
>QEPC01013222.1:1379559-1414503 GCA_003113815.1 Sphenodon punctatus
CCTCCCACCATGTGCCCCCCCCCACTCCCCCACCCTGGGCCCCGCAATTTAATACTCACTATCATCCATGGTGGGGCAACTGACTCCTCTCCACTGCCACCACTTCTGTATCCATCCAGGGAACGCGCAGGCAGCTCTTAGACTCTCTGAGTCCCTTCCTCCCTCCCTCCCTGCCAGGGAGGGAGGGACTCAAAGGTGCCCCCGATATGAACTAAGAGCTGTGTGCGCGTCAGCAGCAGAGCTCCCAGACCCCTGCACAGGCTGGGTCCCAGCCTGTGCAGGGGGCTGGGAACTGCTGACGCACGCGCAGCTCTTAGCTCATAGCAGGGGCGCCTCTATTGGGCGCCCTATATGAACTTTCCCTCTACCTGGCCCCTGCAATGCAAGAGTGACCCCTGCAGCACTCTTGCATTGCAGCATCCCTTTATGCGGAATGGACGACTCTTCTAACCGCCTACTCCGCATAAAGGGAGAACGGCTCCCTTTTGACCCGGGGGTGGGGCTGAGTCACCGGTTGTGTGCGCACACAACCAGTGAGAATGTGCGGAGCCACCTCAAAGAACCTTTAGCAAGGCAGAGACCTTCAGAAGGTCTCTGCCTTGCTAAACAAGGTCCTTGGAGGTGGCTCCGCACATTCAGCGCGATGCCGACGCGACCGGGGTTTTTTTGTTTTGTTTTGTTTTTAAAGCTGCCGGAGCCTGCTGCTGGCCAGAGGAGCCCTGGCAGGCCAGGAGGGGCATTGCCCCTGCCTTCCTGGAGGGCCCAACGCCCCTGCCTGCAGGCAAGCATGTGCGGATTTTGTAACGTTCAAACACACACGCGTGTGCACATGTTTTTGCCGGCAATCCTGCGAGGGGGGGATTGCAGAGAAGGGAAATCCAGTTCTGCAGTCCTCCACAGGATCACCAGCAAAAATGTGCACTGGGGACAGTCCCATGCCACAAACCCCACGCATGCTTTCCCGTAGGCAAAGCGTATGCAGGAATTAACATGGGAAAGTGTCCACTATAAGCCAGAGTGTTACTGCTTCCGTTGGCTCCCGAGCCGATACAGAATTATCATTGAACTCCAGTCACCATTCTTGTGATAAGTGCTCACGCGGTTACTTCAAAATACAAAACAAAAGGGAGTATGTACCCCTTGTATATTTCTTTTCCTACTCCTGAATAGCTTCAGTTTAGTACTCTGTGAACATTTCAGGTGTAAAACACAAGTAAGGCCCAACAACATCAAACTAACTGTTCATCAGAACATGGCCTTGGTAGAAGGGAACCAATTTCCCCCCACGCACATGGCACCAGCATCAAGGTTTCCCAAGAACACAGGGTGTTTTTAAAAGAGAGCAGCGGGAAGGGGTGGGGAGTGGGGGTCCGTGGTCGGTGCGTGGTGCGGCAGAAGGGCACCCATAGATGGGAAGTGCATGAGAAGGGCTTCCCGTGGGCAACTCCCAGCATGGCTGCCCCATCCATGGAGGCAGCCACCCTGGCCCGCACAGGGCACTCTGGATTTTTCAGCGGTGTTCCATTTGTTGCCATGAGTGGCTGGTGAGAGCACCTCCCCAGGCTCCAGCTTCAAACAAGCAGTTTGACACATGGACAGTGGGGGGCCATGTGTGGGTGCGTCTGATTTAAAGCACCCACAGAAATTACCTGAAGGGTCATCTAGCTCAGCCCCCCTGCACCAATGCAGGATTCACTGTACCCAAGTACCAAATAAAAATCTGCCAGAAGCAGAGATCAAGAGTTACCAGAGCACACCAATGCCTGAAGTAACGGAATAATCTTATAAAAGAAAAATCCAGATGTCTCAAACAAGTGAGCCACATGCATGTGTGCAGGGGAAGGCAAAAAAAACAACACAGAGTGAGCCAGGTGCCAGTCTGACCCAAGGGAAAAATTCCTTCCCAACCCCAAATATTGCCATTGGTTAGATCCAGAGCACACATGCAAATCCCACCAGTCAAGCACTCAACACAGAATTATAGTACTCAAGCAGCAGAACATCCCATCATTTCCAGATCCAGTTGCAGACAACTTTGATGCTGTCCGGATAGGGTCTGTGCAGATATTTAAGGAACTTACTCTGACTTTATGCCTGAGGTTTGCCTTCCTTTGTTCTCTCTTTCTGAAACTTTTTTCACTCCTGATTTTTCTTTAAATCACAGTTAAAAGCCAACAAGTCAAGTGCCCATTGCTGCACTAGTGAAGAAGATGTTTTGCCAGCACTATTGACTCACTCATTCCTATATCAGATAAGCCTGTGAAACGGATATACCCTTCCTAGGTTGAATTGCATACAGTGCATAATAATATTTCACATTGACAGACCTGCTAACATTAGGGGGTGCAGTCTTGCTTCATCAGATGTCAGCAAAAAAAACTCCCACTGACAGTGCAATCTACCATTAGAGTATAAGAAGTGCTATACTGGGCCAGACCAATGATCCACTAAGCCCAGCATCCTGTCTCCAACAGTGGCCATTCTCTATGTCAACTCAGAGAAGTACTCAACAGGTCATAATGGAGTGATCCATTCTCAGTTGTTCCCATCTCAGCTTCTGGCAGTCAGAGGCTGCATCTCCCAACTTACTTAACTAATAGCGATTTATGGGCCTAGCCTCCTAGAATTTATCCAATCCTTGTCTGAACCCAGCTACGTTACTGGCCTTCATTAACATCCTCTGGCAACAAGTTCCACAAGTTAATTGTTAAAGTCAATGGGAGCTTTGCCACTGACTTCAACAGGTGGAAGATGTGCCATGAGTGAGGTACCTATACAACAAGAACAAAAATTTAAAATAAGTCAAAGCAAAGGCTTGAGAGTAAAGTACAATCATATGCCATTCACTGTGTTGTCTGCTTTCTCAGGTCCCATCAACACCTGGGAACTTTAACACTGGCCTCAGCATGGCCAGGCCCTTTCCTTTTCAGGGTTTAATGTGCTTTTTATAGTCATAATTGGCTCCAATGCTTTGGAACTCCTTTCCCACGGATATTTGTTTGAACCTGAGGCTTGAGCATCTTCCAGAGGCAATGTAAGACATTTTTATTTGAAAAGGCATTTGGTGGGCGGGGATAGGGGACTGAGGTGGGGTTTGGTGGGTGGTTTGGGGGTAGGGGTGTGAGAAGGCAATGGTGAATTTTGTGGGGGTGGGTCTTGTGGGAGTTTTAGGGGGTTATGTGTAAAATGTTTTTGTGAATTGTAAGCCACCCTGAGATTAACTACTTTGCAGATAAAATTGCTCGTATTCACCAGGACTTGGGTGCTACCATTTTAACTGCAGAGTCAGAGTTTGGGGTTATGAAAGCTCAGTGTAGTCCTGTTTATTTGGATCAGTTTCAATTGGTATCACCCACCAATACAAGGGAGGTGCTTGGGGTGATGAAGGCAACCAGTTGTGAATTAGGCCGTTTTTACATGGACCACCCACCCCCACTCGGTGTTCAGGCGGCTGTTTGGGGTGGGCGTCTGTGGATATGGCCGGTGGGGGATGGGGATTTGCTCATGTCAACACTGAGCGGGATGGGTGGGGATGCATGCGCATTCCTGCGCAACACCCACCTCCACCCATTGCACACCATTCTTCACCCACCTCCACCCACGGAGCCCCTCGGAAAACTGGAGGAGGCTCTGTAGATGAAGGTGGGTGGGTGTCCATGTAAACGGCCACACACACACCTCCACACACCGTGGCCAAACACCCATGCCCCACCCACCTCCGTCTGTGTAAAAAGGGCCATAGATCCTTGCCTGTCCTGGCTGGTGAAAGGCAGCCAGGAGACATTGGGGCCATTGTTGGCTGGGGTTGTCAATGCCTCCCTTTGGGAGGGAAGGGTGTCAGACACCCTTAAAACTGTGCCGCCCCTGCTTAAGAAACCATCTCTGGATGCTGACGCCCCAGCCAGCTATTGACTAGTCTCTAACTTTACTACTTTCGGAAAGGTTATTAAACAGGAGGTTGCCCAACAGCTCCAGAAACATCTCAGTGCTGTTGGATTTCTGGACCTGTTTCAATCAGGTTTTCATCCTGGGTATGAGACTGCACTTGTGGCTTTGACCTGCACCTGGGGATGGATAAGGGAAATTCCACCTTGTTGATCTTGTTAGATCTTTCTGCAGCCTTTGATACAGTTGATCACAAGGTGTTGTTGGCATGACTGCAGGACTTGGTGGGGGTGCACAGGACTGCTTGAGTGGTTCTGCTCTTTCCTGTCAGGGAGGTCCCAGTGGGTGGTGATGGGTGATTGCTCATCGTCTCCTTGGGACCTTACCTGTGGTGTCCTGCAGGGTTCTATTCTGTCTCCTCTCTTGTTCAACATGTATAGGAGGCTGCTGGACGAGGTGTCATCCATATGCTGATGACACTCAGCTCTACCTCTCTTTTTCATCCGACCCAGGTCCCGCAGTCTCGGTGCTTACCTGATGCCTGGCTGCTGTTGGGGATTGGATGAGGATGAGCCAATTTAAAATGAATCCTGACAAGATTGAAGTGATAATGGTTGGCCGGTCTTGTGACTTGGAGGGGATTGGGACTCCTGTCATTGATGTAGTCTGGCCCCCTCTGGTCATGGTTCCTTAGCCTCGGATTGCTTTTGGATCCCTCGCTGTGCCTGGATTGTCTGGTGGCCGCGGTGGCCAGGAGCGCTTTTCACCAACTCCATCTAGTGAGGAGTCTGCACTGGGTGCCTATAGTGTTCTGGGCACAATTCAAGGTGCTCGTTTTGACCTTTAAAGCCCTAAATAGCCTGGGTCCCATATATCTGAAAGACCGCCTCTTCTACCCCCTAGGGTCAGTCAGTGGCACCCTTCTGCACATTCCATCTGTTACCCTTGTCCATGGGACAGGAGTACGGGGGTGCATGGGAGAGTGTTCTCAGTTGCTGACCCCATGTTATGAAACTCCCTTCCCCAGGAGGTTCACTTGAGCCCAAGCCTGGAGGTGGTGCAAAACTTTATTTGGAAAAGCGTTTGGCAGGTAGGGGTAGGTGGGGTTTGATTGGGGTTCTGCGTGGGGTTACGGGAGAGGATGGTGGTTTGAGAGGAGGATGTTTTTATTGTATGAATTTTAATGTTTTAACTGGTTTTTGTTTATTTGTTGATTGTGAGCTGCCCTTGGCCTTGTGGGAAGGGCAGCATAGAAATTCAGAAAAATAAAATTTAAATAAACAACCAAATAAATAAATAAATAAATTCCAAGTGTACAAAGAGGAATAGATGCTTTCCTGTTTGTCATTCCACTTAGCTTCTTGTCATTCCAACATCTCCCAGGTGTCTTCTCAAATACCTTCCCTGGGAGGTTACTAGGAAAATGTTAGCTGAGGCATGTTCTCATGTTCTCCCGTTCTCTCGACTTTGACCCCCTTCAGGAGGAACAGTGGGATTCAACACCAAGAGAGGGACTGTCCCACCTGATGAGAGATATAGGACTCTCTGTCGCAGACCCTGCAGGCTCGTGTGTTATGCAAATATTGTTGTTTCTAGTTCACTCAAAGGCCCCACATGTTGGGACCCCTTCCTGAATTGCTGTGGGCCTCTCCATATACTAGGAATCCCTACATTTGAGGTTGTATATGCCATTATTTTACACCAGTGCTTCTCATGCATGTCATGTCAAATTTATTCATGGATCCCATGAATTTGCACTTGTCTGGATCTGACCCTGCTCACAGAGGGTAAAACCACACATGACAGAACCCGGGTTGGGTTAGGATGCTGTCGCTGACAACTGTGGACCGGGTTGGGTGGCACAACAAATGTGTCAGTGGCCAGGTCGCTGGGGAAGGCGGTGAGCCACACAAACGTGTGGCTGCCTTCCCCCATCCCCACACTGTGCCTAGCACCCCGCCCCCTGCCATGATGGGAAGCCATGGCAGCCAGCCATGGTGGACCCTGTTGGTATATGCAACATCCATAAGTTAAAGTTACTGTATTAAGAATAGTTATTAACTATAGAGCCACCAGATGGCGCTGCTAAGTTTATGTGTATGGAAGGGAGATGGGATTTTGCAGTTGAATTCCTTTGTGTAACCACTCCTTCTTCCCTTCTCTCTCATTGTGTGTGTCTCAGTCTCCATTTTGTCTTACTACTAGTTAGATGCAACTAAGGATCTGTGCCTGAGAAAGCTTAAGTAAAGTTCTGTTTTAAACCTTCAGCTGCATTTGTCCTTACTGATTGCAAATCAGTTATTACTCTGCAACAGACCCAATCCTGGCTGGGCCATACTTGCAAGTGCTATGAGAGTATATTAATTTTTAAATTTATATTTATTTATTTGTTTTAAAAACTTATTACCCCACCCCTCCTGCCACAGGCAGCTCGGGGTGGTTTATAATAGTTAAAACAATTAAAATAAATCACAAAAAGGAGGAAACAGAGAAACATAACCTATCCACCCCCAACTACCCCTCCCCACCCTCTGCCCCGCCAAACGTCTGGCGAACAGCCAGGTCTTGCAACTTCTCTGAAAGAAGGGAAGGTTTGGGGCTATCCAGGTCTCTACTGGAAGGGAGTTCCATAGGCATGGTACAGCCACAGAGAACGCCCTTCCCTGCATAGCCCCCTGAAAAACTCAGGGGACCTCAAGCAGGGCACTCCCAGTCGACTGCAGGGGTTGATCCAGGACCCGGGGGGTGGGTGAGGCAGTCTTGCAGATATGCAGGGCCCAGGCCATTTAGGGCTTTATAGACCAAGACCAACACTTGAATCGAGCCCGGAAAACCACCAGCAGCCAGTGCAGAGAATGAAGCACTGGTGTAATATGCTCCCGGCGGCCCAGTCCCACTAGGAGACAGGCCACCGCATTCTGAACCAGCTGCAGTTTCCCAGCCGTCACCATGGGTAATCTCATGTAGAGTGCGTTACAATAGTCTAATCTAGAGGTGATGAAAGCATGGATGACTGTGGCCAGGTCAGAGTCCAACACAAACAGCCAAAGCCGTCACACCAGATGTAGCTGGTGGAAAGCACTCCTCGCCACAACCTCCATCTGGGAATCCAGATGGAGCTGCGCATCGAGGAGCACTCCCAGACTCCGTACCTTGGAGGCCAATGGAGGACAGGCCCCATCAATGATAGGGGCTGCCAACTCCATCGCCT
This sequence comes from Sphenodon punctatus, assembly GCA_003113815.1. Taxonomy (NCBI): domain Eukaryota; kingdom Metazoa; phylum Chordata; class Lepidosauria; order Sphenodontia; family Sphenodontidae; genus Sphenodon; species Sphenodon punctatus. Next base: position 1,386,656 of record QEPC01013222.1, read on the forward strand.
TACCCACTAACATCACCTCCGTCTTGTCAGGATTCAATCTCAGTTGATTAGCCCTCATCCAATCCCCCACAGCCACCGAACACCAAGCACCGAGACTGCCGGGCCTGGGTCTGTTGAAAAAGTGAGGTACAGTTGGATGTCATTAACATACTGATGACAATGCACACTGAACCCCCGATCACCTCGCCAAGCGGCTGCACGTACACATTGAACAGGAGAGGGGACAAACCAGAACCCTGCGGGACTCCACACGAGAGGTCTCGGTATGATGAAAAACAATCCCCGAGCACCACCTGCTGGGTTCTTCCAGTCAGGAAAGAGCGGAACCATTCAAGAACAGTCCCGTCCACCCCTACACAGTCCTGCAGGCATGTCACCAACATCTCATGATCAACAGTATCAAATGCAGCCAACAGATCTAACAAAATCAGCAGGGTCAAACAACCCCGATCCAATTCTCGGCGCAGGTCATCTACCAAAGCCACAAGCGCAGCCTCAGTGCCATGACCCAGACAGAAGCCAGACTGGGAGGGATCAAGAAAACCGATGCGATCAAGATGCCCCTTTAGCTGCTGAGCCACTACCCATTCAGTAACCTTCCCTAAAAAGGGAAGGTTAGAGACAGGCCAATAGCTGGCAGGGGAGCCAACATCAAGCAATGGTTTCTTGAGCAGAGGCCACACTACCACCTCCTTGAGACAGCCCGGCACTCTGCCCTCCTACAGGGAGGCATTGACCACCCCAGCCAACAACGGCCCCATTGTCTCCTGGCAGGTCTTAATGAGCCAGTATGGGCAAGGAACTAATTCAGAAGATGCCCTGACCACCCCAAGAACATCCACCGCATCGGCAGATGTCACCGACTGAAACTGATCCCCAAAAAATAGACATGATGGAGCTTCCATAACCTCTGGTTCCCCTAGTGTAGTAAGTGCGGCGTTAAAATCATGGTGAATACGAGCGATTTTGTCCACAAAATAATCCACAAAATGTTATAGCAGGCAATAGATGACTCCACTCCAAGGTTGAGGGAGGCTGGACTGACCAGACCCTGCACAACCCGGAAATGCTCCACTGGACAGGATTTTGAAGACGCTATGAGAGCAGCAAAGAACTCCCTCTTTGCTGCTCACATAGCCACAGCATAGGCTCGTAAACTGGCTCTATGCCACAATCTGTCGACTTCAGCACGTGAACAACGCCACCGTCGCTCCAACCGCCGCCCATCTCACTTCAGCAACCGCAGCTCCTCAGAAAACCAAGGAGGCCTGCGGAGCTATTGCCTGGGCAGCAGACACCTAGGAGCTGTCTGATCAATGGCCTGTCAGCACAGTATTTCACAGCACAAAGAGGTCATCGATGAGACGGTCATCAAGGTCAGAGGGTATCTCCCCCAGAGCATTCCAGAACCACTCCAGTTCCGTCATCCTCCGGGGGCAAACCATCCAAATCAGCTCAGCACCCTTCCGGGGGCAGACATGCTCCAGGAGCGAGGTCTGCAGGAGGTCATGTTCCGTCCACGACAAGGGCACAGTTGATATCTCCCCCACTAACAGAACACCCGGCTCAAGACCGGTGCAAAAGACAAGGTCTAAGGTATGTCCCCCCATATGTGTTGGGCCAATAACCATCTGGGACAGGCCCATGGTTGCCATGGCGGCCATGAACTCACTTTTCTTCACTTTTACAAAGAATTTTTGTTCATAGTCCGTAAAACACTCTATGAAGGAAGGGACACATCAGGATTTCCTTCTTGTAGTTGGGGAAAGCAAAAGGTGTTGTTGTTTTGCAATTTGTATGCCCCTTTAAGGGAGAAATATCTGGGCCATATTTTAAGGGCCTTTCCAGGAAGAACTCTGTGTCAGCTGCATCAGATGCTGTTAGATGACAGTATTCCTGATAGAACTAGGGCTGTCTCTAGCTTTCTATTACAAGCATTTGCTTTAAGAATAAAATTTCTCGCATTTGCTCCCTTAAGCTAAACATATGCTCTGGTCCTTGACTTGCTGTGGCTTTTAGATTTACTAAATCTGATATGATGATCTGTGTTCTTCGTCTTGTGTCCTTGATTCTGTTTTCATTAAAATGAATCTGATTACAGTTTGTCCTGCTGTTTAAATATGGTTGCTTTCTGGACATTTTATGACAGCCCTGGGAACCCTGTCAGCCATTATTACCTCTTACCTTTATCTAGAGGTCTTTGGGCTCTCAGGACTGGGGTTGAGGGTGGGATTAGCCCCCCTTCTCTTTTAATTAAGTATATGTGCGTGTGTATATGCACATATTAATATATATCTCAATTTTATATTTTATTATTTAGTTCATTTGCTTATTTTTGGTTAATTTTGTACAATAATATTATTGGATGTGGCTTTTACTATTTTTTTGTTGTTGTAAAGTGCAATGGCCTTTGACCAAGAAATAAACAAACAAACAGAAAAGATTTTCCTGACATTACACAAGAGGTCATTAGCAGATCTGGGAACAAAGCAGATCTCTCTCAACTACCAGGTAAGAATCCTGTCCAGTGGAATTTTTGCAAAAGTCAGTCCATATTGTGACAGTCCATATTGTGGTAATTGGAGCCCTGTCTCTTTAAGAGATAGAGGCCAGGGAGGTTACCAGCCCTTTAAAAGATAAAGTGCCGCAAGTGTGAGGGCGGCTGGATGATGCCAGCGCAGAAATTTGGGTGCAGGTGACCGGTGCACGCTAACCTCAGGGTGGTTGGTAGGGCCCCAAATGCCGGTAGGAGGCCGACTTGCAGCAAGCAAGGCTGCTGCAACAAGTGGTGATGCTGGGGAGAAAAGTGAACGTTGAGTGACGTTAACAAGCAGCCACAGTAGTGGAGAGACAATGGACTGCTTAGAGTTTGCTGCATGAGACAGCAGTGAACCTGTTCTGTGCTGAGAACAGTGAGTACAGCATTGCGCAGGATTGAACTTTACAAGTGGCTGGCTTGCGGGGAGCACTACAGCTGTTTGAGAAAGGAACTGTTACCTTGTGACCCTGTGGGAGACTTGCCCAGGAGGATTAGAGTGTGAGGCTAGCAGGAGAAGGTGCTAGCCCTGGATCCTGCTAAGGAATTGGAGTTGAGTGCACTCAAGGACATGGAACGAAGCCCAGAGCAAGTGCGAGAGCCAGATGGGATGCCCGGATCCAGTCAGCGAACAGCCCCAGAGACCCGACCTTCAGTAAGTGCCCTACTACACATATATACTCCAAAGTCCAAACAGAAAAATGGTTAAAAAATAAACCAACCCACAAGCAAATAGGTGGAACACAATCTCTACTGTTCTCCACACCAAATTATGATTCCACAAACATGGATCTCCACAGAACTCGGCTGCAATCCACAAACCACTTACTCACAGTTCCGAGGGCATCAATAAGGCTACTTGGGAGTAAGCAGATTGTGGATCACAGCCCAGAAGTTTACCTTCCAGAGTTGTGTAAGAGATTAGCAATCCACCAACATTTAAACACATGGTAGATTTTGGAATTGTCTGACTAGAAGAGACCCCAAACATCATCCAGTTCAACTACCTGCATTAAAGCAGGATTAACTAGATTAAACCATCCCTGATTTTAAAAAAAAGATTATCCAGCCTCTTCTTTAAAATATCAGTGAAGAATAGCTCACAATCTCACTTGGCAGGCGACACTCCGGCACCATGTCTTTAGTGTGAACATTAGGGAAATTGCTCCTCTGATGCAGTTTCATCATCATGTCACATGAGCATCTCTGGAAGAATAATCTAGATTTAGGGCTCAGTCATCCACCATTAAAGTTAATTGGAATTTTTAAAACCTTTTTTTTTTAAATGTTTCTAATAGAAGGAAACCAAAGCCTAGCCACCAACCTCACCTCCATTTCTGAATGATCTATGGTAAAGAGAAGATCTACTGTCAAGAGAACAAGAATCAAAGAAATAATAGCAGATGTTATATATAAAAGCACCACCCTTAAATAGATCATCTGTACTTCTTACAAAATGTCAATATACTTCCATGTGGCTGCATTCCATTCCATTGCTAAGTTATTCATGCTATATAAGTTAGCGGGAGAGTTGTTTGAAAAGAAAGTCAACAATAAAGGTAACCCTGTCTTCTTCCTTAAAGGGCTTTGATGTATTGATTTTTTATAAGCATAATAATGCCAGCACTATCCATAAAATCTTTACTGGAAACATGCTGTGCACCAGGACATTAAGTTCACCACAGAGTTAAGCCTAAAATAAAAATATAATATAACCTTTTTTTTTCTTTTCTTTTTTTTACACTTTCAACAGTAGGAAAGTATATTTCCCTTATAAGTGCCACTCAGTTGGGAAGGTTTTCCACACTCTAGGCAGTGTTGCAACATCTTATACTTTTGTCATGATTGTCACAATACTTGCTGAATATTTTGGAAGCTCTGACTTCTAGTGTCATACACTTTTCTGAGTCACAAAAGTGCATGACACTAGAAGTCAGGGCTTGTGAGAACCTTTTGAAAAAAGAAGTGGGGGGGGGGGGAAATCTAGCACACATGATTGTGGAGAAAAGCCTGAAAATACAAACATCAGAAGGTAAATTAAAACAACCAAAATATATGGATTTTTAAAATTGCATTATTTTCAGGATCCAGCTCAAAGTATAATCTTCCTCCATTAAAGTCAATAGGAGCTGAGCACAGATGTCAATGACAGGATTGCACCCATAATTTTGGAACACTTCGTATTGGCAATAATTTATTTAAAATATGACTGATTTATAATAGACAGTGTCCAGTAAAACTGCTCTGGCCTGGTGTGATGGATTGTTCATGTGCGTGGATATCTAGTTTAGGAAATGCACTCTACTGTGACTCTCCACATAGTGATTGTTTGGATAGCAAAATAATGGTAGCCTGCATATTTGCAGTAAATAGGAGACTTTCGAGACCTTTTACTGCACTGGGTGCTAAATGTGGGAAGATAGTTTGCACTGCAGTATGGTGTAAGAACATAAGAAGTGCCATACTGAGTCAGACCAATGGTCCATCAAGCCCAGCAGCCTGTTTTACTGATGGTGTTTATGATGTTGAGAGCCACCCTAAGATGCATGAGCAGGAGGGAGAAGCATAGAAATGCGAGTAAATAAATAAATAAATAAACAAACCCAGCTATACTACCGGCTTTGACCACATCTTCTGGCAACAAATTCCACAACTTAATTGTCCGTTGAGTGAAAAAATATTTTTGTTTATTTGTTTTCAATCTGCTATAAATGAATGAAAATTAAGATTAAGTGAAGATTCTATATAAAGAGCTGAAGACCCTATTTTATCTGAAGTCTCTCTCACACACACAGTTCTCAGGAGAGTCCCCATCCTTCTACTGATGTTCTGTACAACCTCACAGTCATCACTGCAATAAATATTTACAGTATGTATGCTCCACCCTGGGTTATGTACAAAACAGATTATTTATTTTACTGTATTCCATCATCATAACAATTTCGTTGGCTATAAAAAGTCCAATTCTGAAGTAATGGAGAGCAACGCCCCACAGATGGCAGCATTGGAGAGCTGTCACTAGTTATCCCATTGACACAAGTTAAAAAGGAGAGTCAGCATTACTGTTCTGTTTTCAAAGCATTTACTAAACACCTTCCATTTTTTTAAATAAATAAATAAATTCTTTATTGTGCTGGCCTTCCAGCCTTGACAATTTAGAAATACACATAAAACCATACTCAGACGCTATTAACATTAAAAACAGCCTTAAGAAGGTTGTAAATACATACAGACAATGTTAAATATAGTTTATACATAATTTATACCCATAATCGGAGTAACCGACTGGCCTTGGCAAATAACAACCTAGCACCTTCTTCCCCAGGTCAGTGACTTTAGTTGACTGGTAAATTCCTGGTCAGCTGTTTTTTTGCCCTATACGCAAAACTGGCTGCCCTCGTAATTTCCGGAACCGTATCTTTCAACAAAAGGAAAAAAAAATGTATTACTGTTTTCCCTTGTAGGTTCCCAACTAAATTCCACGTTTCTTCTCTGGACTCATTATAGTATGGACAGAACAATACGTAGTGACTAAGATCCTCAACGACAGACGTTCCACATGTTCATAAACATTCCGAATATTTGCGGCCCTTATATCTCCCAAGGAGGACCTCCGTTTCCATAGTCTGGCATCTCAGGGCAATAAAAGCTAACCTCAATTTAAGTTGGTGTAACTCTCTCAAATAGTCTGGCCCAATACTTATAGTATGATGCTGCCCTAGCTTCCCCTACCTTCCTCCTAACACCTTCCATTAGGAAACCCCATTTAAAAATTATTTTACTTTTCACTATTTAAACTTTTTGAATTTAACATTTGCATTTTACTCAGCTGGGACAATGGAACAGACCACCTAGTTAAGTTTCCTGTATATTTTTATTATTATAGCTCTGTTTCTCAAAGTACTGAGCTAGTGCAATGGGGTTAGTATCAATGCAATACTTCAAGGATTGGTGCTTATATCTATTAAAACTTAGAATACATTTCACGGTAGAACTTGCTCCATCTCAATCCTCATCTTCAAAAGGTACCTGAGGAGGTTGGGGATTTTGTGTTTTTTTTGTTTTTTTACACATTTCCCAGGTGCATTTAGAGCAGCGATGGGGAACCTCAGGCCCAGGGTCCAAACTCAGACCGCATTTCGTTTTTATGTGGCCCCTTTCCAGTTCCTGTCTCTGCCCTCCCTCCCCCAATCCATTTCCTACCCCCAAGTACTGAAAATCTGAGCTCAAGGGAAAAAAGCAGAGATGAGAACATGCACTCAGAGATGGGTGTAACAGGGCATAGTAGCACCAGCAACAAAAAGGTAAACACTGCTAGTAACAAGAGGATCATGCCTCAGTTCTGTGCTAAAAGAACTGCCGGCGTTTGCTGGCTAGAGGATAATGGTTAATAAGCTACAGCTGAGAAAACCCAAGGCAGCTGGCTATTTAACTAAGGAATAGGGGTGCACAGAAGGGCACAATTTTGTTTTCATTTTAGTTTATTTTACCAGTAAAAAAAATGTAAAAAAATTTTCATTTCATTTTAATTTAATTTTCATTTAAAAATTTGTTTTCCATTCATTACTATGGGCATTCCAATCAGGCTGGCAGCGGTGCTTCTGCCCCCCACCCCTCCACACACACACAGCTTTGAGGCACTGGAAAGGGGGAAATGGCCTTTCAAAACTGACAGGAAGCTGAGTGGGCTGACTAGAGCTGCAGTAACCAGGCTGGCTCCCCGTCACTTTGGAAAGCTGGGCACCTCTTCCTGAGAGGCAAAATGAGAACAAAACTAGCAGACAACTAGTAGGCAGCGTCACACACACGCACACAGCAATGGGGACAGACAGACAGACGGGAGCAGTCTGAGCGGGGTTCCGAAGCCAGCTCAAGGGTGTTGAGGAGCCCTGCTAGGAAACCCCGCCCCCTCCGCAGACCCCACCCATGCAAACATATCGAGGTGCCACTCCCGGGCGCACATGTACCTATCCACCATGTAGTGTGGGTGAAAGGGGTGTCTGCTGGCAAACACGGCTCAAACATCCTCCCAAGCATCCAACAGGACAGCCATCTCTGCCGCAGCAGGCTCACTGGTCATCAGGTACAGACCCCCAGCTGGGGGTGTGAGCAAGTCCAGTTCATGAAGCCGATCCTGGCACTCTCAAGGGCTCCTCCAATAACCCTGGGTATGCAGCAGGGCATTGGCAAAGCAGCTTGTCAGGGAAGGGCAATCACTTAGGCCGATTATAGACGTGCAGCTGTGATCAGGCGCGGGACCGGCAAAACAGCCGCGGCGCTGTTTTAGACGAACTGGAAGCGGAAGTTGTGCGCGTGATCTGGGGCCGCGCATTCTTTGCCGACCGCGAGCGAACCACCCTGATCTCTCTGGGGTGACATACGCGGCTGGAAAAGAATGCGCGGCACCGGATCACGCGCACAACGTCCGCTTTCGGTTTGTCTAAAACAGCGCCGCGGCTGTTTTGCCGCTCCTGCGCCTGATCCAGCTGCACGTCTAAAAGTGGCCTTAGAAGGCTCAATTAAAAATCCAGCAGTCCAGCAACGCTCTGAACAGCTACACGTTCCCTTGCATCCCATGGCAGCACCACACCAGGTGGAGGAACATGCACTCTGGGCTCCAGCAAACGGAACCCCAACTCGGCTCGCTGGCTCTCCACTGACAATCAAGGCTCCCAAAGGGGTGCCCAAGCAGTCACATGTGCGAAAGCAGGTTAAAGTCATCACAAGCTGACATTGGATCACTCAACAACATCTGTACATCACTCCTCAGCCACAGGTCACCGCGTAACATGCTGGCACATACAGGCCACACCTCTCTAACCGCACAAATGGGCACCCTGATGCCTTGAGATACCAGTCACCTCCAAGGCACAACAGACCAATATGAAACCTCAGTAGACATGTTAAGGCAGAATCGAAAGCAAAGCTGCCTCAAACCAGACGCAGACCCTGGCCCAAAGCCATCAGATAGTGAGGCTGAGACAGCTACCCTCACGTGAACAACGGGAGTATGCTCCCACATTCCAACCAAAATACACGACCTTGGTCGCATGGAGGAAGGGAGGGAGGATTCACATGGAAGGGGGTGTGGGCAGCCACCAAGACGTAAAGGCAATACAAACCCCAAAAGCTGAGGGGAGGAGACGGAACCAGGAGCAAAGTGGCATTACAATTAAAGCAAGGTTCGTGAACCTGCCAGCGGATGTCCAGAGGGAGCTCCCTGTTCCACCCTCACTCCTGGGCCAGCTCCTGCATGAGCACTCGCACTGAAAGAGCGAAGGAGGGTTTGCCATGAAGCATGTCCCCCTCAGCACACTCCACTGCGGGACAAGGGTGGGATGCAGGACAGCCTAGTGGGGTCACTCACAGGCCTCCTTGTAGTTTTGGCTAACCCGGCTGCATGCAGGTTCTCCAAGGTCTGGTCAAGTACAATGACATGCTGGATGACAGCCTCTGCACAAAGAAGAGAACACATGTCTGCTTGGATTAGATTGGGATACATTCACAGAACCAGCCTGCCATCAGCCCTTGTACGCATTCTTGAGTACCCATAGGTAGCCACATGGAGCATGAGGACCAGCAATGCATGATCTCTGCTGCACCTGCCCCATGGTGGGGGACACCCAAGTAGTATTGGAGCATGACCTAACAGTTACAGGATCGAGGTGTGGCCTGCACACACTGGAGTGACCATCGCCCCCATCCGCCATGTTGATCTCTTGCCTAATGAGGACACAGTGGGGCACATGGAGGGGCATGGTCAGGGACTTGACCAGGCCATGCGTGGATCAGCACAGTGAGGCCAGGGAGATGGACAGGGATAGGGGAATAACAAGGAATGTAGGGAGCTGATACATGGCCCACAGGCACGTGGTAACCCAAAACACAAGCATGCAGGAGGAGCGTTCAATCCCCCTCCCGTGACATCACATCATTGCAGTGATGGAGGATGGGAGGGGTGCAGGAGTCCAACAGTGTATTCAGGCCACTGTGGTGTTGGTCAGAGGCATTAGCAAGGTGCTGAAGACCTGCATATGCTGGTCCAAACAAGCTGCCCAACACTGGTCATCCATGCTGGGCAGTTAGTAGTCATTGAGCAAAGCTGTAATCACAGAAGGCGCAGGGCATGGGTCAGATGGCAGGTGGACAGGAGATTCTACAGGGCTAGTCAGATGCAGTTGCACGCCATGCAGAGAGGGGTGTCCTGTGCAGCCAGATCCATGGGCAGAAACATAGCAATACGTGACATATGACATACTGTTCCGACTGAGGGAAGGACATGGGGTCAATTATAGGGGCAAGGATTGGTGGGAGACCATCCTGGCCATCTGGAGGTATGAATATTGAATGGTGTGCCTTATGATGGCACTAGGTCTAGCATCCACCTTGCTGGTGTGCTACGATCACACCTCGAAAGGGATACCAACCAACTTGTGGGGCCCCATGCTGGTGTGCACACTGTCCATATTCACCTGGATGATTGCAGACCCCATATTCCTTCAGCCGTGCAGCACGGCTGTCCATGGTCACCAGAGTCCCTGAAGAGGTGATGGTCAAAGCAAGGATGTGATCGCTGGCTCATCCGCAATTGGCTGTCCCCGATGGATTGGGGAAAAGAGTTGGGACCACCAGCCCAATAGTCGTCTTTTCCCCCTCAATAGTCTTTCTCCCCCAAACCCCAATAGTTGTTTCTTTTCCTTTTTGCTGTCCCCCACCACCATGAACTGGCTTGCTGTCCCCCCTTGCAGTGAACACCCGCCGGGCCAGTTTCCAACTTAGCCCTGTCACATCCTTCTAGTTCAGTTACTCCTCCTCAGGAGCTGTTTTTTCTTGCTGACGTGGGACACGCCATTGGTCATAACATTCAGGGGCTACCTGGTGAGCTCATCATCTGCTGTATCAGACCTTGGCATATCCCCTTACCTTCTAGCACCGTTGCCTATTATGTGTGGGGTCTCCTGTACTCCTCCCTCCCTGTTCCCATTGGTACCATGTAGAATGTCACCCCAAGCTACCTCCAGAGGCTAGGCTGACTGCTGGTGCGGTTGGTCGTGCTTCATTGGGGGCCAGGGAGTCTATGGAGTAGGCAGGGGTTGCTGCTGAGGAGGGATGGGGAGTGGGTCCCTTCAATTACCGCCCCATTGCCAACTTATCCCATGTGATTTCTACACCTTCTCCTCCACGCCCTCCCATGGATGGATGGTGTCCTTTAGGGGCAGGGGTTGAGGGGCTGGTTGTGCAGCTGGGGCTCGCCGGAAGGATGTGGTTGGGGTGGTCATGGAGCTGGTGCTCATCATGTGATGGGAAGGCATACCCATAAGCTGTAAGCTGGCTCTCCCTCTTCAGCTGCTCTCTAGGGCACCATCCCCCATCCCTCCCTGGGGTTCTTGGGGTGGTGGAGGTAGCTGTGCTGGTCCTTGCCTGTCAAGGGACATGATATCTGTCAGCTGTCATGTTGCTCCCCCGCCACAGGTTGCAGTGCACAGACATGTCTGTTGCCATGTCTGTCCATGGCAGTGGCTATTTTCTTTTGGGGGGTTGTTGTGGCCATGGTGATGTGGGAGCCAGCGTGCCCATCTCTTTGGGTGTGTTTCCTTTAAGGACTCCTGTCCTGGCTAGGAACATAACATGGTGGGGTGGGGGGAGGAGGGGGTGTTGGTTGCTGGTGGGGCGTTGTATCTGTCTATCCCTCGCATGGCCTTTTCTCCATGGTTTTGGCAGACCTGTTGTGGGTGTGCTGCCCTGTGCACGTGGACCGGTGAGGGGTGAACATCCATCTCAACCCATGCCCTCTCATGGAGCAACCTGCTTTTTCCTGGCTTATGTCTTATGTGGCTGCGTGATTAACTTTGCTCCTTGATTGCCCACCCACTGCCTCTTTTAAATGGACGTTTGCACACGTGGGGTTGGATAGACCTGCATGGTAGTGTCTCATGTAAAAATGGTCCATGTTAAGAGACTTTTATATGGTTGGCGGTTTGGTCTGGCTGTAGGGGAGGTGGAGGCCACAACTCAAGTGTCTGCGGTGCCTTTGTTCAGAACTGGGTCTCTGTTTAAGTTGGTCTGGAAACTAAGTGCCTTTATGTAGCAGGCACCCTGAGTTACATTCCCCAATGTGCCATTTGGACATCCTCCTGGAGGATTACTAGAATACCGCTGCAATTGGGGGAAGAGATCCATGGCATGGATAATGATCTGGACTGTCCTCTTCCTTACTGTATTACTTAAGAACCCCCCACTCCCACCCCACCTGCAGCCCTTGGAGCTTGGATTAATTGTCCAAGTGGCCCTTAAGAGGGAAAAAGGTCTCTAGCCTGCTGGTTCCCCTTAATCAGGGACCCATGTTCACTTCATTTTTACCAACTGGCAGCAATGGGGGAAATGCAGTGAATGTGTTTTCTTCTCCCTTTACCTTCCCATTTTAAATTGTTTAAAATAGATTTTAAATGGATTTGGGGTTGTTTTATTGTATTTGATTGCATTAATGATGTGAAGTGTCCCATTCAGTGTATGGGGGCATTAGATAAATGAAAATAATGATGATGATGATGATTGATTGATTGACTGATGACGATGGATTAGAAACTTAAACCCAGTATCAGTGTGCCTCTTTTTGCTAGAACAATGGTTCCCATTTTATGGCATACTTTGCATGTCTTTGCTGTCTGAGTTATGTTTGCTACTCCACTTGGGGTCTCAACCCACAGGTTGGGAATGGCTGGCCTAGGCATTGTATGGATAAGTAACCAAGCTGATGGTACTTGCCCAGGAGAGCTTATAAGTAACCCTAAGGTCCCAGTCCTCAAACCACTTACTCCAGAGGGCCTACTCCAAGTAAATGTCAGATCCCGGAAACACAAGCCAGGATACATGTGACAAGTGGGACTGGGGACACGAAGTTATAAAACAGTTTAGTAGAACTCTCATTGCATCACTTGCCTTCTGGAGTCTGCTTCCAGGTTGGTTTAATTGTCCTGTGCATGATGCCAGAATTGCAGTGTTTGGGTTGCAAACAAAGGCAGATCTCATTCTAGTGGGAAGTGCACCCCTCCCCAACTTTGGAGAGGAAGGGAAGGAGAGATAGGGGGTCTTCCTAACGTTCATGTAGCCTCAAAGTGCAAGTGCAAGCAACTATGGTTCGTATTCCCATCCCTCCCACCTCTTGTTTTAGACCAAGACCACGTTGCTCTACTCTTAGACCAATTGAGAGTAATTTGGAGACCCTTTACATCAGGGATGGGGAACCTCAGGCCAAATGTGGCCCTCAGCAAGTTTTTATGTGACCCCTTTGCAGTGCCTGGATCTGGCTCCTGGATCCAGTCTCTACCCCCAAGCACTGGAAAACTGAGCTCAGGGTAATGGAGCAAAGAGGAGGGCATGCACAGAAGGGTAGGGGACAGATCCACAGCACAGATCCATGATCTGGGCTCCCCTTTTCTTGAATGAACCCATTAAGCACACCCGCCCCCAACCTCTACGTGCCAGGTCCTCGGAACTCATACTAATTTTCAATGTAGCCCCCGGGACAGAAAAGGTTCCCCACCCTGCTTTACATCCTGGTAGTTTGGTTCCCCTAGCTCCAGTCCCCTCCTTTTACAAGTTTTGGGATCCATTTCTGGAGGCTATATTGATTTTATTTACACGTATTATCTGCAATGAGTATTCTACTCAGCATCTCTTAGTAATATATATTATGAAAGAAAATGGCTATATTTTTTTTTTTGGGGGGGGGGGGAGGTCTGGTACATTTGTATCTCCCTCCCCCCATCATCAGGCCTGTCTCTACAAGGTAATACAGAATGAGTTGATACTCCATTTTACAGACAGCCACAGTCTGGAGAACAGAGTCCTTTAACACGATAGATCTAAAACTTGGCTACTCAGTCACATGGAGTAAACTGCTACAGTCTTCTAGCAAATAACTGCATACGTTAACACTCTAGGGGCTGAACAAAAAAGAATTTCAGTTCTAGTAGCTCAAATAGTCACACCTGTTTTATGTAAAGGGATGTATATGTATATGAAACTCAATTTAGTTGGGAAGAAATCATGGCTCTTATTGGATAAAATCCTGGGATAGGCAGGAATAGTGCGATTGTGTTGAGGGGTTTCAGAGAGAGAGCTTTGTGGGGAGGAAGCGAGGGGTGGTTTCAGTCAGTGACCACTATTTCCCACATCCCTTTCATTGCTAAAGCAGGAAGGATGTTCACTTTAAAAAATAATCTGTTACTCAGGGTTTGGTTTAAAAATCATGATTCTTGATCTGTGACACAACATTCCATAATTCCTTATTCTTCTGTGGAGGTGAGGAACCTCCAGACTGTGGGACAAATTTGGACAAGGCTATTTTTTTATTTGGTCCCTCTCTAATTCTTGAATCTGGTCCGTGGATCTAGTCCCTATCTTCAAGCACTGAAAGAGCGAGCTCAGAGGGAGTGGAGAGGAGGGTATGGATTGATGGCATAGATCCATGATCTGGACTTCTGGACCATCCCCTTCATTGCCCCGTTCTGAAGGCACCCCTAAAGTAGTCCTACCCTAAAATCCTGTCTGGCCCTTGAAGTTTGTACTAATTTTTAAAGTGGCTCGTGGAAGGTAAAAGTTTCCCCATCTTTGCTTTACTGGCTGATGAAGCAAAGCAAAATTTATATCACCATATCCTTTTCAACTCAGCCAATTAGATGATGACAACAACAATTACCCAGCTAGCCAACCAGATGTCTTTTCAATCCACAGGCGACAGAAGGATCAAAAATGGAGCAGACAGTGCTCCTCACCCCACTCCAAGCAGCTGGCGTGGTTAGTACATAAACTAAAATGCTGAAGTTTCTAGTAGTCAACTTTTCCAGAAAATCATGATCTAACAGCACCAGCTGTACCCAGGAACTATTGCTTAGTGTTTATTCTGGCTCCACAACAGTCCCTGGCATTGTCAACTGGAGACAACATGGCACCTCAGCCGGTCAGAAGCAGACTTTTTTGTCATCATTATTGAGGTGGTGTTTCGCAAGAACACTGGAACTGCATTGGGTCATCCTTTTCAGCGACTGTACGGCCCTTCTCTGCTGGAAATCCTGGCTTCTATGTTCATCTTTCACTGCCATCTTTGCTGGAGACTTCTTACTCATTTGTTTTGTAATCATAATAGCCTACGTTTATGCAACATCTTTCACCTGGAAGGATGCCAAAGTTTTTTTAAAACCGTGAACCAGTCAGCACTGACTTTAATGGGAACTGTGCTTTTGTTTGAAATGAAGTTACCTCTGTGCTAGGACACGGCAGTCTACTGTGGCAAGTTAGTTGTAAGGTCCTTACAGACCCTGCTTCCCCAACAGTGCCACAAATCTCTTCACCTTCATGCTTTATTTACTATGTGCAGCACAGCCATCATCATACCTTACAACATTTCACCAATTAAAATAGGTACACTTTCCCCGGCCACTCATTGAATAAGTCCCACCCCTCACACACGTATGCCCTCACACTCCTATTAATGTCAGTTATTCCTATATAGTACACTAGCTGCCAGCTAGTGTGCTGACATAATATTCCCTCTCCTCACTTCCCAACTTGGAGAAGTCCATAGGTGGAGGAGTATGGTGTGGTGTAGTGAGCAAGGTGCTGGACTAGTATCTAGGAAAACAGGGTACAAATCCTGCCCTAGCCATGAACTCAGTGGTTGGCCTTGGGCAAGTCAGTGTGGCGTAGTGGATAAGGTGCTGGACCTGGACCTAGGAAGCCAGGGTCTGAATCCTACCCTAGCTGTGAACTCACTGGATAGCCTTAGGCAAATCATAACCTCTCAGCCTCAGTTCTCCATCTGTAAAATGGGAGTGTGTGTGTGTCTGTCTTGCCCTGTGTTCCCCTCACCTTTGTCCATCTTAGATTGTAAGACCACTGGGCAGGGACTTGTCTCCAAAATCTGTGACTGTAAAGCACTGTGTACGCCTAGTAGTGCTATAGAAAAGATTAGTAGTAATATGGTGTTTGGGACTGTAGGCTCCCTTGCAATCTCCTCAGCCTTGCTATCAGTCTGTACTGTGACCACCTCATTATCAATGCTTACAGACACCTTTATCCTCCCACTCGGCAGTCTAATTTTAAACAGCTTCAGGCTGACATCAGCACAGAAGTCTGCCCATTCATCAAACACACTCTGATTCACTCACTCACTTGATGGTCAATTGCAAGAGCAGGCAGTAACGTCCCAACACAGAGTACCTGAGAGGGAAGCAGTAATGTAACAAAGCCAGGCTTCCTGGGAAAACAGTGCAACAAGGTAAAAAATCCCAGTACTGTATTTACCAGGTACTACTGAGGGCATGCAACATTATCTTAGATTCCACAAATCTACCTGTCCCTTTCTGAGGCCTTGTTCAGTCAGAAACTTCCTGACAGATTCTGGCTCTGGTCTTGTCTTTTTCTAGTCAAACCCCCTCACTCTGCTGTCTAGTCTCACCCCCTTCAGGAGACCCTGAAAACACCAGGTAAAGCTCCCTTGAACCTCATTACGCTCTAGCTGGGGACCCCCAGCGCAAGCTCCTCCTTCCCTAAGTTACTTGAGCCCATTCACACAACCCCTTCCTCCTTTCAGACTCACCACTCCATCCTTAATCTAGGGTTGCCTTGTCCAATAGCAATGCATTCATACAGCTGCTGATTTCCCTGCATTTCATCACATCAGGTAGTAGAGAACAAGGGACCAGCAAGGAGCAGTAAGGATTTCAG
This sequence comes from Sphenodon punctatus, assembly GCA_003113815.1. Classification (NCBI taxonomy): domain Eukaryota; kingdom Metazoa; phylum Chordata; class Lepidosauria; order Sphenodontia; family Sphenodontidae; genus Sphenodon; species Sphenodon punctatus. The sequence goes on from QEPC01013222.1 coordinate 1,402,920, forward strand.
ACAACATTCAGAAGGTTGGTTTGGGCAACTATCCACTCTAAAGGAGCATTGTATGAAAACACTCACACTCTCTTTTCTAGATCTTCAATGTCCAGCTTGTGCTAGCGTAGGGCAGCATCTGCTGATGTTGACTGACTAGCTTCTCTCCCTACAGGAGTGGCACAAGTTGGTGACACTGCCTTTCCACAGCAAAATCATAAACCAGCCCTAAAGGAGAGACTAATATTGTTTCAATAGCAATATTTCTTAACATGACAGAACCATCAGGCAAGTAAGAGACATCTGGCACAGCTGGGTGCTTCATTAGAATTAATTACAGGAGGTCAGCAGCTGGTTGTTCCTCCAGTGGAGAGGGGTAATATGGCTTCATGACAAACTAGTTTAAACATCATCTCTACAAATTGAGTATTGTTCAGTTAGTATCCTTCAGCTTATCACTACCCCTTCGCTTTCTGCCTTGCTGTGGCCACTGGGCTCTAACATTGCACCCACTCTAGGACTCCATTGGGTCATCTTGTTACTAAGTCACTCTTGTAGACTAAAATGGAAAACAGCTGTGGCAGCCATAGCCCAAACAAAGTTTTACACATTCCTGGTGAAGCTGCTTCCTTACCACCAAAACCCCTGGACCTTATATTTACTACAGAAAACTCAAAACATAAGCCACTTTTCCTCCTTGAAGCTGTAATTTCCTCCCTGACAGGCCTGTCAAATTTAAGATTTCATGTACTATTCTTAACTCCTCTCCCTGCTTCCCCTCTGATCTACAGTGCTGTGTGGCTAACAAGCCTCCAGCACATGAGTCTGGCTTAAGGTAACTAGATTTTGAAAACCTCAAAGTGGGATGCCCCTGTGCTCCACCGCCTATCTCCTGATTTACATAAACATGGATGTTAATTTATGCAAATTGTGTGCATTTAAAACCACTCATTGCCTAGCTTTGAGGCTAATCCGAGTGTGTGTGTGTGTGGGAGGGGGGGGATTGGTGTGCTTTTAAAAAAATAACTTTGGCAGTCAAGAAGCAAAGTTAAACACACAGCCACATAAGCCAAAAATGGAACTCTTGTGCTTCATATTTCCTTTTCAAAGTTTTACCACTTGACTTACAGGAGTAAGTGACAGCTTTTTTAAAAAACAAAACAAATAAACATGTTGTATACTTGTAAGTCTTCTCTTTTTGGTGTGGATTCTCTAGCAGCCCAGTGCTGTGTGGATTCTTTGATCTTTCCTCTTCCTACTTAACTTTTATTATGGCAAACAGTGTAAAAAACAACAAAAACAAAAAGCCCACCTTCAGCAGCAGCTGCCACTTAAAATTCTTGGGTCATTAAATAGATGATTTTATTAAAACCAACAACAACTAAAAAGGAAAAAGAAGCCACACTCCCTGTCCCTTGGAAACTATATGTCCTTAAGTTCAGTTAATGTAAAAATACTATTTTTAGTGTAGTCCCACATTCAAATAGTATAAATTTTTTTTTAAAGCCACCCACAAGTGCAGAAGCAAAAATGGCTCTCCTAATTTGCATAAATGTGCTGATTTGAGTAAATTCATGTAATTTTAAAGTAGTTTATTGTGTATCTTTGAGGCTGGTCTGAAAATTCCAATAGTTAAGTAAGTAAACCTTAATAAGAATCACACTCATATAATTCTCTTCATATAAATCAGATTTGAACCTTTGGATTCCCTTCTGCAAAGCTCTTCCACTTGAGCTACAGCAGCAACTGCAGTTTACTGCTTTTAATTCAGTCCCCAGAGCAGTGGATTCCAAACTTTTTTGCCTGTGTGACCCTATTTGAGTCAAATATATTTCCAGGACCATAGTGGCAAAGCTATGCAAAGTATGGCAAATATCAATCTGGATCTCATGACTGCAGTCAGATGGCATGACCCCACCTGGGGTCCCAACCGATAGTATGGGAAAGCTCTGCCCTAAAGATACGCTTGCATACTGCTCCCTCATTAAGTAGCTGTTCATTCAAGTCCTGCAACAGCACCGAGGCTCAGTAAGCGTTAGACCTACTTGAGTGTTTTCCAAACTATTTTGCCCCATGCTTCCTCCCAAGTGAACTCTGTCATCCATGCCCCCTTCTGTCCCATCTGAAGCTGCAGTGGTGGTGTCAGGCGCCTCGCCCCGGCACGGGGTATCGAGCGCCTCAACCCGGCGCGGGGAGGGAGGCGCGGCTTGGGGAGAAGCTCAGGGACACCCCCAGGAGACGTTCACAGGTCACGGGGCTTAGCTCCGCCCCTACCTATTACCTCCACGCCGGCCAACCCAGCCCCGCTGCAGGGGAACACACCGCATGTAATTGTACAGGCCCCGCCCCGACGTAGCAAGCGCATCGCGGCGCAACGCACGTCGTAGGGGGCGGGGCTTGGAGCCACACCCGTTCACTGGCCTTTAAAAGTACCGGCGGGGCATGGGCTCCCCGCCGGTAATCGCGAGAGAAGCTGGCCCCCTTTACCTTAGACCCTGCCTTGAAGCTAAGTATCTTGTTGACTGTTCTGAAGAAGTTATTGCTTGTGGATTGTGTGTGGTTCCCTTTTGTACTCCTTCCAGCCTGAGAAGTGTGGATTGTTTGTATTGTTTGTATTCTTGACACCGTGGTTACCTTCCCCGTTCCCCCCCCCCTTGCCAGTTAGAAGGATAGCCCTGAGCCTCAGCCTTTGGTGTTCCTACGAGCGGAGCTTATAGCCCTGCCCCTTTCGGGTTCCTGGGATAGCCCGCACCTCCCTTCCTCCTCCTCCCTTAACCCTTTCCCCTTCCTCACCCATTGCCCTGAAGTCCCTATCCCCAGCACTGCCTCACAAAACTCCCACTCTGGTCCACTGGTGGGGGATTGAGTTCCCCAGGGTTGATTCCTCCCTGAGTGTGAAACGCCTGACTCCCCCTTATTGTTTGTCTTCCCTTCCCTGGTTGGCATTACCTCTCTCCACCCCTATGATGATAAGGGTTGCCTTGTAAATAGCAAGGAAAGCCCACCTAATATCCTGAGGGGAATACTGGGAGCCTCGTTAGTATTAAGAGAGTGAGAGAGGGATTGCCAGCCTCTCCCCATCTCCCTAATAAGCCTGATAGGTGGTGGCAGAAATGGGAAGTTGTTTGAGTCTTTGATGTGTAATAAGATTGAGGCTCACACGGAAGCTTTTCCCACAGTCAGGCATGTATAGGGCTTCTTTCCTGTGTGCTGGATTTTCTGGTGTGTGTACTAAGAGCTGAGCTCACCCTGTATCACTTCTCAGTCACTCCATTTGTAAGGTTTCTCTGATGTACATGGAGTGTCAAGCTTCTAATGAATCTTTCCTCACACTCCTGGAACGTATAGGATCTCTCTTCTGTGTTGATTCTCTTTCTTAAAAAAGAATTTTAAAAAAATAAGATCACATGTACATTTTATGACCGTTCCCTCAAACAAAATAGAACCCATAACTTTCTAAGTTCCTTTTAAATGCTCTACAACCTGACCTACATCAGCAACTGCTAGTTCCTCCTTTCCCATTTCTGCAGTGAAGATAAGCACTATAGTTTTTCTACAAATTAATTCCATTAATTGCTACAACTTCACCAGTATAATTCAAGTATTCTTCATGACAGGACACTCAGACAAAGCAAGCTCCTTCAACCTCAGCAGGAATAACCTCAAAGATATTCACACAACATTCTTCGAGAGTGGGTAGTGGCTCAAACTCACATTCTGAGGGTTGTATGGAACCCATACCACTTTATGAGGTTAACGCCTTATGCCCAGCCACGTAGTTGTAAAGATGAGAGGGCCACTGGAAAGCAGGGAAATCTGCAACTGTGTGAATGTGTTGCTACAGGATAAGGCAAACACAGATTAAGGTTGCGAGAGAAACGCCCTGGAGACTGTGGTCATACTGTGCCCTCCCTTTAGCCACCACCTGCAGGCTCCATATGGGACCAAGACAGACAGTCAGGTGTGCCTCCCTGCCATGGTCTTCCCAGACATTCCCCTCCACCCCCATCTCTCCACTATTAGAGTTGTAGTCCACACCTCTAATCATGGAGAGATGGGGGGGGGGGGGGGGGAATGCCACTCCCCCAACACATGGGAGGTAGGCACATGGCAACATGTTACCCCATAGTAACCCAGATTAGCCCACACAGCGTTATCAGCCTTTCCTGGGTTGTCACCGTGAGTAGTGGTCCTCGGGTGCAAACATCTGGTGGCCCCACAACAAATTAGCAGGTGAATCCAGGGCTAATGCAGGTGAAAGTGGGGCAATATCTCATTTGTTAACACCCTAAGGAGCAAGCAGTGATGTTGCACAGGTGAAGGATGTTGTGCGAATGAGCCTGTACATCTCAGAAGAACACGGTTTGCAATATTTACTGCAATAACATTCCAGACTGATCCCCAGCGTCTCCACCTTCCAGTGGAGATGCCACTCCGCTGCAAAGTAAATTCCAGTATCTGGTCACTAGTTAACAATTAAGGGACTCAGCAACAATTCTTGGCCTACTGATTCCTGGTATTCTCCCCACTTATGTCCCACACTCCCAATAAATACCTTTTATACATGGGTAGGACTACTATATGTTTTCTAAGCATCCTCTAACAGCCAACTTAGGCTGGCCTCAAGCTTTGCAGGGCCTGGGGTAAAGATAAAGTGTGGAGGCCCTGGTAGCCCCTCCCCAAGGGGGGCAATCCTCCCCAGGGCCCTAGAGATAGCTGTGTTTGGGACCCCACTGGGAGGGAATAGGATCCCCACACCCTGCCTTGATAACATGGGTCACTCTGGGGCCCCCAGAAGTAGAAAACTGAGTGGAGCGCAGGGTGGTCACCCCAGGGTGCCCTATGGTAAGGCTGGCTATGACCCAGCCATGCCCTTCTGGTAAATTATTTTTTATCCTTTCTGGTATCAGGTATCCAGCACAAGGGAAAGAGAGAGAGAGAATAAAACTGTCTGCTTGATTACTCCTATGAATGGATACTTGACAGATTAATTCTGACAACACTTTTATTGCTGCAGCTAGCAATACAATTATTTAAATTGAATTTACAGGGATTACAGCAACGCAGGATTAAAGAACTGTAGGAAAGCAGCCTCGAGCACCATGACTGGAGGTAAAAAAATGAGCAGCAGGTTGGCAGGAGAGGAGATTCATAACACCACCTGCCACAGGAGCACAGGTGCAGCTGCTTTCCCTCCAGTTGCTTTATTAAGCTAATAATAGTACTGCGCTGCATTGCTTTGTGCCAGACAGGTTTCTGCTACCTACTACTGGGAAAAAGTCCTTTCCCAAATTATCCTTCATTATTTACCACAGGCAATTACCTCAGCAGGTGAAGTGTCTGTGCCAGGGAAGCTGCTATGCACTTACTCCCTTATTCCAAGATTTCCATCTGGACTGGCTGGACACAAGCACAGCTGCTTCAGTATTATCTAAACAGAGGTGTGGAACCTTTTCCCTCCCATGGGCCACACTGAGGATTACTACAAGTTCTGCAAGCTGGATAGGAGTTGGGAGTTTAAAGGGTGTGCTCAGAAGGAGGTGGGAAGGGTGCACATCATAGATCCGTGTCCTTGAGTGCTTGCCCTCTTTTCTTGTCTTGCCTCCCGAACTCATTCTTTCAATGTTTGAGGGTAGGGACTGGATCCAAAAGGACAGATCCAGGAATTGGGAGGGGTCAAATAAAAAATAATTGCAAGCTGGATTTGACCCAGAGGCTGGAGGTTTCCCACCCCTGGACAAGCATAACAGGTCCCCAATCTGTAATGGTATTGTAATAAACATATTTTTAAAGTTTGCACAGGAACAAAGATAAGACCCCCAAAGAAGGGAAGGTACAAAGCCACTTCAAGCTTTTGCAAACACTCATTAAGCTTGCATGGCTGGAAGAAGTAATTTCCACAGCTGTCCACAAACTGCTTCTGCACCACAGTGTTCATTCACACAATGCCTTTCTCCCTTGCAAAGTCACCACTTATTCCTTAATCAGCATTTGCGTTGTTCAGTAGTAATGCATTCACACAGTTGCTGATCTCTCTGCATTTCAATGGCCATGCTGGCAATGATAAGGATTTCAAACAGCACTTGGAATGGGAGTATGTGCCCTTACCCACCCTAAAAGAGTGTTGTGTGAATAAGCCTACAGCCTCTATTTAATTAACTGATTTATTTTAATTTTTACCCCGCCCTTCCCAATTAGGTTCAGGGCAGCTTACAAACATATAAAACAAATAGAAAGGCCTTAATCTCGTCTGGAAGATAAGCAGGCTTGGGTTTAGATGGATCTCCAAGGGGAAGGAGTTTCATAGTTGTGGGGCAGCCACTGAGAACACCTCTTTAGAGCTATAGTGTCCAGCTTGTGTTAGTGTATGTATCTGCTGATGCTGACTGACTCCTCCCTGTACAGGAGCAGCACAAATCAGTGACACTACTTCTACAGCAAAAAAATTAATCATCCCAGAGGAGAGACCAATATTATTTTAATAGAAAGAACCACCAGGCAACATCACCAACCACCACCAAGCACCACACGATTTAATGTTGGCATATGCATGGTTGTAATGGCATTTGATTTACATTTATTTATTTCACTGCTTTTATATTGCCCTACTCTCTGTACAGCGACTCAGGGTGGTGGTGTACAACCAGCAATAATCAAATACAAAATACAAAATAAAAACTCCGAATAAAATCAACTTAATTCCTCTCATCCCCCCCCACCCCCCGAATACCTGGCAAAAAAGTCAGGTCTTACACTGTCTGCGAAACATAGGGAGGTCTTAGGATAGCCAGATCTCTGTCAGAAGGGAGTTCCAGAGTCATGGTGCGACCACCAAGAACACCCTTTCAAATGTGCCACCCCCGGGAAACCCGGGGGACCTCTAACAGGGTACCCCCGGAGAACTGCAGGGGTCGATGGAGAACACAGGGAGTGAGGCGTTCCCGCGGACAGACAGGGCCCATGCCATGCAGGGCTTTAAAGGTTAAAACCAACACCTTGAAACAAACCCAGAAGACTATAGGCAGCTAGTGCAGGAAACGCAGTACCGGCGTAATGTGCTCCTGGCAGCCCGTACCGGACAGGAGGCAGGGCGCCGCATTCTGTACCAGCTGAAGTCTCCAAATTGTTATCAAGGGTAGCCCCACATAGAGCACATTGCAGTAGGCAAGCCGTAAGGTGATGAACGCATGGATGATGGTGGCAAGGTCGGAGCCTGAGATATATGGTTGAAGACGACGGATTAGATGTACGTTACTAAAGGCACCCCTCACTACAGCCACCACCTGGGCATCCAGGTGGAGCTGCAAATCGAAGAGGATCCCTCAGACTCCGAACTTGAGGGACCAGAGTTGGGTGCACCCCATCAATGATGAGAGCCTCCACACACGCACCCTTACCCACCAGCATCACCTCCGTCTTGTCGGGATTCAGCTTGAGGTGACTCGTCCTCATCCAATCGCCCACCACAGCCAGGCACCGGGTAAGCACCGAGACTGCAGGATCTGGGTCAGATGAAAATGAGAGATATACCTGGGTGTCATCAGCATATTAGTGACACCCCACTCCAAATGCTCTCACAATCTCACCTAACGGCTGCATATATATGTTGAACAGGAGAGGGGACAGAATAAAACCCTGCGGGACCTCACATGTAAGATCCCGGAGGGGAAGATGAGTACTCCCCCAGGACCACACACACTGAGTTCTACTGGCCAGGAATGAGCGGAACCATCCAAGAACAGTCCCACCACCACCCCGGCACAGTCCCACAGGCATGTCACCAACAACTCGTGTTCCATCATATCAAACGCCGCTGACAGATCTAACAAAATCAAGAGAGCGGACCCACCTTGATCCAACTCTCAACGCAGATTGTCGACCAAAGCCACAAGTGCAGTCTCCGTGCCATGACCCGGATGAAATCCTGACTGTGAGGGGTCCAGGAAATCGATCCAGTCCAGATGCCCCTGGAGCGGCTTGGCCACTGTCTGTTCAATAACCTTCTCTAAAAAGGGAAGGTTAGAGACAGGTTGATAGCTGGCTAGGGGATCAAGAGATGACTTCTTGAGCAGAGGTTGTACCACAGCCTCTTTCAGGCACTTCACAATCCTGCTCTCCACCAGGGAGTCATGGAACACCCAAGCTAGCAATGCTCCTAGCATCTCCCGGCTGACTTTAACCAACCAGGATGGACATGGATCAAGTTCATATATTGTGGCCTGCATAATCCCCCAGCATCTCCATCACATCGGGGGCCGATATCAGCTCAAACTGATCATGCAAGTCCCTTTGAAGTGATTGGGACTCGCATCCACTCATTATCTGCTGGAGAATCAGGCTGTTTTCTAAATTTAAATGGAATTAAATTTGGACCAGGGGGCTGAGACTCCTTGCTTAGAATACAGGATGATTGTGCACCCTAGTGCTAGACAAACCAATTTGTTGCAGCCCATGCAATGATTTAAGATGACAACTGTGGAAGAAAAAGGTACAGAATGGCAAAGTGACTTGTCCAAGAAGCCACAGGAGGCCAGAGGCAGAAATGGGAAAAGAATGTTGCTGCTTTGTGTTCCCATTGTCAATACAGTGTCCTGCCAACATTGCCTCTCAAAAAACTAAGGTAAAGATCCACAACCCACTTACTCCAGAATAGTCCTATTCAAGTCCTTTGGACTTCGCTGTGACAACTCTGGAGTAAGCCATTTGTGGATTGTGGCCCAATTTTCTCCTTTCAAATCATTCTTCCTCAGTTCTCACTTTTATTATTTATTATTACTTTTGGGGCTAACTTGCCATCATTAACCCCCCATTCAGGGTTCTGCCAGACATAAGGATTACCCCCTGCCCCCAGCTGCAGCACCACAGCTTCACCTCTGGTTTACTGTGTGATAGCATTTTTCATGGTAACTGAGACAATCTATCACGTGGTAACATTGATCATGAAAAATAACTGGGGTGCTTCTCTCTAGTCTTGGCTCACCTTGGTGTTATGTGGTAGATCTGCTCAGATGGCACAAAAAATGCCAGCTCATGGTAAATCTGAGGCAAACCATAGTGATACTATAGGGATCCGGTGGGGGTAATCCAGATGTGGGAATGCAGGCTCAGACACTGCCCCCAAATTTTAAGAGCTGGAGACAGCTTAGACCAGATGATCCTTTTTATTGGACAATCTTCTGCTGGCAAGAGCATGCAAGCTTTCAGGCCATGCAGGGCCCTTCTTCAGGCCTCAGTGCCGGGTGGCACGTGAAGCAGAGCTGGCATGAGAAGGATGGTATTAAGTCATAGAAAGGCTGGCTGTGGAAAGGTCCCAGTATCCAGCCCCTGGCTGCAAGGGGCAGCTAGAAATAATCAGCTGCTCCCTGCCAAGTGTTTGTTCATCTAAATATCCAGGGACCGTGTTCACTATGTGTTTCCCCATTACTGCCAATGGGGAAAATGCAGTGAAGATGGGACCCTGTATATTGTTGCAGAGTAATAACTGATTCGCAATCAGTAAGGACAAATGCAGCTGAAGGTTTAAAACAGAACTTGACTTGACTTTCCAGGCACAGATCCTTAGTTACATCTAACTAGTAAGAAGACAAAATGGAGACAGACAATGAGAGAGAAGGGAAGAAGGAGTGGTTGGTTACACAAAGGAATTCAACTGTAAAACCCCATCTCCCTTTCATGTACATATAAACTTAGCAGTGCCATCTGGTGGCTCTGTAGTCAATTACTGTTCTTGATTCAGTAACTTTAATTTATGGATGTCTCATATACTAACATATATACCTGTCCTGCTTTTGCTCAATCTGCAGTTTTGACTTTTTACATGCCTGAGGAAGGGTCCCTGTGTGACTGGAAAACTCGTATACTCTCATTAATGGTAGTTGCGCCAATAAACGAAATCATTTGAACAACTTTGTCTCCAACTCTTATATTTGGAACCAACATAGCAATCACCCTCTCCCTAGACACAACTTTTAATATTTTTAAAATAAATCTAAATGCATAGACTTACCAGACAGGTCCAAATGTATCAACAAGATTATCCCATAATCCCTCACTATTCTAACCCTGCTCCTCTCATACCTTTTCCCACACCTTTAAAATTGTTCTCATTCCTTGCCATGTTAATTTAAGCAGCAAGTTTCCTCAGGCAGGGATTTACGGTTGTTGTTTATACAGCATCATGCACACTCTGTGTCAGTATACAAATGATACTAATATTAACTCTGGATGCCTGTGGCAACCTCAGCTTTCACTGAAGAATTTCAAAGAAGCTGGGTGTGTGGGACCTGCTGCTGGTACATGTAGAAATGTCTTCCCCATCACACACACACACACACACACACACACGCACGCACACCAAAGCCCCCTCCACAGTCTTAGCTTGGCTTCCTGTAAAACTACCCACCCCCAATATCTTTTGGTCCCATTATTCATTTCCACCAAAATTTGATAGGGGAGCAGAAGTAGGATTTCCACCTCTCGGGGTTTCACCTGGATACTCCAGATTTTGAACCAGAGTCTGAGGGATGTCCCGATTTCTCTATTGTCAGCCAGAGGTACCTATGGCTAACCTGGAAAACCCAGGATTCCTGGGACAGCAGCAGAGCTTAATTGGTGTGCATGGGGGCTTGCCAAAGCTCAGCCCCTGCAATTCAATTAAAGGGGAAGTGCAGCCCCAGGAAATGTTCCCAGTAGGGGTATGCACCCCAAAATGTAAAAGACAAGGAAAAGACCAATATTAGCCATTTCAGGGATGAGAAGGAAAGCCAGAAAAACTCTGGATGCTGATTTGACGTTCGTTAATGTTGTTCCTGCCCCATTCTCTGTACTGGTTGGTGTATATAGCAGGGGTGGGGAAATGTTTCCCTCCTGGGGGCCACTTTGAAAGCTTGCACAAGCTCTGAGGGCCACACAGAAGTTGGGGTTGGGGTACTTAAGGGATAGACTTAAGGAAAGGAGGTCCTAAATCATGGATCTGTGCCATGGAACTGTTCCACGTCCTTGTGTGCATACCCTAATCTCTGCTCCCTTCCCTTGAGCTCAGTTTTTTCAGTGATTGGAAGTAAGAACTGGATCTATGTGTCAGGCTCCGGGGTATGGAGCCGCGGGGGAAACCAAGGAGGGAGAAGGAAGGCCAGAACTATCAGGCTCCAGGGGACAGAGCCAGGGAGGGGGAAACAAAATAGGCGGAATCAAGGCCCAGGCACAGGGGGGGGGAAGGGTGGCCCCAAGGCGACCCTCTGAAACCTCTGTCGCTCTCTTGTCCCCGAGAGATTATGTACTCAGCAGCGTTACGAGGCACGCTGGGCTAAGAAGGTGCACGACTCATCATCGAGGTCAGGGTCCGGAGCCAAGGGTGGAACCCACCACAGGGACGTTGGCGGGTTAACCATACCCTGGAAGCACGGGGGAAGCTCAGCATAGGCTCACACGGAGCAAGGGGAGAGGGACCAAGCAGGGTACGCACAAGACAAGGGGGACAAGCAAGGGGAATGAGGCACGCACAAGACAAGACCGGGAGGAAACAAGCAAGCAAGGGGAATGAGGCACGCACAAGACAAGACCGGGAGGAAACAAGCAAGCAAGGGGAATGAGGCACGCACAAGAC
>QEPC01013222.1:1416970-1451001 GCA_003113815.1 Sphenodon punctatus
GGTAACAGCTGATTTCGCATCAGCCCTAGTAAACTGTATTATCACAAATACTCAGAAACAGCTACTTTGGGATTCAGTAGCTTTAATATTTCTACTGTGTCAAAATAATTAAACAACCCACTCTGTAGCAGGAAGCAGTTCTGCAGGGCTGCTGCCCCTTTAAGAGGGGGCTGAGTGGGTCAGCCTTAGGGCTGAGCATGTGCATGTGCATGGCGGAGCCAGCTCATAGCTAGAGAGCAGCCTGAGCTAAATACAGGCTGATAGAGGAGACAAAGTGGACAGGACACTGGCCCTTTAAGGGCAGCCAGCCTGGCGAGCTGGCCACGCCCACTCCTCCTACATAAGAGGCTGTAAGCCAGAGATAGTTTCAGTCTCTGTCAGGGAGCTGAACAGGCAACATCGCTAGTGATCTTTCAGCAGGGGATCTGTCTGGTACTGAAGCCCTGCTGGGGAAAAACCTGGATCCCTGGGCTTCAGCTGAGAAGAGAGCCTGGATGCCTGGCTACCAGTAACCCTGCAACTCTGTGCTCTCCAAGGTCCTGAATACTTTGATGATCAAGGAGAAGCTGTTGACCCAGGTATTGGGGAAGGTTGTGCCCAGGAGGGAGCTTGCTGTCTGGGAAATCTTGGAATGAACCAGGGGCCTATTGCCTGGCTTGAATGGACTTTGGGGGTTGCTACCGAGCAGGGTGGAAGTATCTATTAGAAAGACTAAGCTGGGTCTACAGGATACAAGGCAGATGAGCCGGCAGCCTAGAGGAACTGTGTGCATGACTAGAAAACAGACTGAGCTAATTCCCAAACTGCATGTATGAGTTGCTGATTCCCTACAGAAGTGATGGCCCAGGGGTCTGATCCTGTTGGGCCTTACCCCTGGGAACTGTGCCCAGCTACACACTCACTTAGCAAACCTTATTTGAGAAAGTGAAGAGAACCTGTGGGTTTCAAGATAACAAAGGAAACAGTAAAAACTGTTTTAGCAGATGCAATGATAAATTTAATTGATCCTTTGGGGCCTGATCTAAAGCCTTGCTAAAATCAATGGGAGTTTCTTGATCACTTCTATTGGCTCCAGGCCATGTCACTAGGCCACTGTTATTATTTATATTATAGTACCACCATTGTGCAAAGCATGGCCTGTACGTATATATGCAACACACAAATACCTACTTTGTGACCTGGAGGGCGAGGGGCACTTGCTATTGATGGGGTCTAGCTCCTTTGGTCACTCCAGTGCTCCTGGATCCATCACTCACTGGATCCATCTGATGAGAAAGCTGTGTCCTTCTCTCCCAGATTCAGACTTGGTCACTATCATCCATGCCTTCATAATCTTAAGGAAATACTATTATTTCTACTTTGTATTTCTATTATACTATCTACTTTGAGGCTGCCCTTGATGACTGTTCAGAAGCTGCAGCTCATGCAGAATGCAGCAGCCCATGTTCTGATGGGCTGGCATAACTCCCATCGGTCCCAGGATCAGTGGGAGTCTGCCTTTCATTTGAAGGCAAGTCCAATGGTCACTTGATCAAGGGGGCTATACCCCACGTTTGGAGGCAGGGGCTGCTGGATCACCCAAGTGACCCAGCAGGCACCACCAAGAACAGTCTGCTCCAGTCTCAGCAGCAAAACCTAGCCATAGCCACACTTAGGACCTCCTCCTCCCCCCCATGGCATGCTTGTACACATGCTGGTGCATAGCTATGCTTCTGGGGCTCCTGAGCATGGCCAGGTGCTGCTGAGGCTAGGGCTGACCCCCCACCCGCATTTGCCAGAGATCCCAAGTCCTTACTCAGCACCTGTGCCTCCCTCCCTCCCCCCCAGATCCATGTCTCCAGTGGAGTCAGCTGTTTCCCTGCTTGGCTGTTACCATTGGAGTCGCCACCTTCCCAGATGCGTGGAGTAGGGGATGTGAGTATACATGTAAGTGCACGCATGTCCAGGGCTGCAGCTGTGAGGCTTATTCAAGTAAGGGCTGGGGCTTGTCACTCTTTGGCTGCTCAAAGTTTTGGTAGGTATGGAGCGTGTCGCTGAAAGCATATTACATTGGTGCACCAGGGTATGCACTGGCTCCCAATAGCTTTCCAAGTGCAATTCAAGGTGCTGATTCTGATACAAAGCTGTAAACAGTCTGGGCCCCATATATCTGAAAGACTGCCTTCTCTCTTATTTCCCAGCACAGCCTCACAGGTCAGCCAGAAGAACCCTCTTGCAGATACCATCTGCCCATCAAGTTCACACAGCAAGAGCACATGGACAGGCATTCTGGGTGGCTGCCCTACAGTTATGAAACTCGCTTTTCTTGGAGGTTCAGCTAAGCCTGAGCCTACTCATCTTTCAGAGGCAACATAAGAATTTTTTTACTTGGCCAGGCATTTGGCAGGCAGGGATAGGGTTTAGGGAGAATTGGGATAGGGGATTTGAATTGGTTTTATTTGTGTCTTTAAATACATGTTTATGTATTGTAACCTGCCCCAAGTCTTTGGGATAGGGTGGGATAAAAATTTAAAGAAATTAAATTTAAAAGAATTTTAGAGGTGCAGTTGCGCCTCTGTTAGTTAAGGCAAGACAGCATTTTCATTTAATCTCTGCCTATCTTTAACATGGGAGTTTTGAGTCACTTGATTTCTGGGTTGCAACTAAAATCTGTTACAGGGAATTCCTAGTTTACTGAGGGGTGTATCTGAATATGAATGGTTTAGAAAATTAAAGTTCAATCTCAAGTAATCGCTACTGAATTTTTTTTAGGGGGGGAGGTGTTTTTAATGAAAAGTTAGCGTTAATAAAACAGGCTGTTGAACGGAAAGGAAGAAATCCTTATGTCGTGCATGTGTGTTGTCTCTGTGCTGAGAATGTTGAATATACATCACATCGAGAGAGATTGTGAGCTGAGAGATCAGGTCACTAGGAAAAAAAATAAATGCGGTTTTGCAACTGAGAAGTTTGGTGGGAGGAGAGGTCGCCTTGAGGTGACGCTGTGTGGGGAGAGGTTGTGTACAGTTTTCGACTGGGTAAGTATAGGAACGGCTTCAAAGACCTAACAACATAGTTTAAACTAGGGATGTGCTTACAGACTGGAGTTCGGACGTTCAGACTAAAAACTTAGTTCGGGTTCGTGGGTTCGGTCCCGTGGAGTTCAGACCCCCCCCCCCCCAAACGTTTGGAAAGTCTGGCCACAGCAGAGGCTTGGGATGCTCCAGGGGTGCCCGTGGGGGCATGGCAAGCCATCAAACACATAGCAGCAGCAGAGACCGGGAAGGCTTGGGGCTTGGCACCCCGGGTTGCCCGGGCAGGCAGGCTCGGTGCTTGGCCCCCAGGGGTGCCTGTGGGGGCATAGCTGACTGGCTGAGACCCAGCAGCAGTAGCAGAGGCCGGGCGTTGCAGGTTGCCGGGCATCAGTGCAGCAGTGGCAGAGGCCCGGCCACGGCTTGGTGGCTGGTACCCCTACTTGGCCGGGCGTTGCAGGCTGGCTGGCATTGGTGGAGCAGCAGCAGAGGCCCAGCAGCTGGCACCCCTACTTGGCCGGGCATTGGAGGCTGGCTGGCATTGGTGGAGCTGAGCATTTTCAGACAGTGAAGTGGAATGACAGTCCTCCCTGCCTGGAACGTAGGCCCCAGAACCCTGACGGTGGGTCCTGGAGCTGGAATGGCTGGCTGGTTCTTGATGCGGTGGAATGACGGCTCCCTGTGAGCAGAATGACGGCCCCAGAACCCAGATGGTGGGTCCTGGGACAGGAGTGGCAGCTTCTAGATGAAGTGGAACAGCCCTCCCTGACGGTAATATAGGCCCCAGAACCCTGATGGTGGGACCTGGGGATGAAGTGGCTGCTTCTTGATGCTGGGTGTAACACCTAAATCTATCTAATATAAATAAATGAAACTATGGAGGTAAATATTTATTTATTTATATTTATTTATTTAATAGATGTTTACCCCGCCCCTCCTGCAAACAGCTAAATGTGTGGAAATGGGTGAAACAGGAGGAGGAGGATGGCAATGGATTAGGAACACAAACTGCTGGGAGAGGGAGACTTCTGAAAATGCCTGCTGACCGGATCAGTGGCTAGCTCAGAAGGAATTGGAAGAGGGGAGGGCAATGACTTGTTACTTGCTGTGCCTGCCTTATCACAAGCCCCATAGGCTCTGTGCAGCCTAGCCCCATGCCAATCAGACTGTGAAGCCAGTGGTCTGAGGAAAAGAGGGATGGTGATTGGGCAGGCTGGCTGCTAGTCCAAGCCTCTCCACCCCTGGCTCCAGGAAGTCTGCTCCTCAGCTGCTCTCCCCCAGGCCTGCCAGCCAGGCTTTTCCCACCCGAACATGCCCAAACTCATCTGAACGCGGCGGAACTGTTCGGGGGTTTTGGCATTCGGTTCGGACATTCTGTTCGGGCGTCCGAACTGACTGGATTTGGGCCGAACTCCGAACGTCCAAACCGCGTTCGCACATCCCTAGTTTAAACATCTGCTGAGTGAAGTTTACTTGACAGATGAGGTACAGAGTGGAAAGTCACGTACTGATGTCTGGGAGTAAGGGGATGCTATGTGGGGTATAGTCATGTACCCTTGAGTTGGGGGATTGGTTGCAAGGTCCTTGGGGACTGCTATAAGCAGCATTGTATTTGACGCAAACTTGAAAATGTAATGGTGGTTAGGCAGTACTCTGTTACGTCACATATGCAAGAAAGTCTGCAGAACATCTGTTTTTACAATGCAATTGTACTCCATCACTTCCTGTCCAAGTTAGGTTTATCAGCTGGAAAAACCAGACTACACAATAGGGAACGCTGTATATTGCGAAGCCATCAGTTGCCCTCAAAATTTACTTTACCAGCCAGAAAAATGAGAATAATAATAATAATAAAAAATAAGAAATGTTTATACACCCACCCAGCACCTCTTCTCCAACACAATATCTAATACAAGACAGTAATTCCTTCCAGAACATAACAAACATGACAACACTTTCTGGGTCAGATGAAAAAGGGGAGGTAGAGCTCAGTATCATCAACATATTGATGGCACTTCATCCCAAACCTCTGAATGACCTCGCCCAGCGACCTCATATACACATTGTACCAGAGAGGAGACAGGATGGAACCTTGCAGGTCCCGAGAGGATGATGAGCAATTGCCCATCACCATTCTCTAGGACATCTCTGAAACAAAGGAGCGGAACCACTCGAGTGGTCCAGCACACCCCTGCCAGGTCCCACAATCATGTCAGCAACACCTCATGGTCAGCTGTATCCAAGGCTCCTGAAAGATCTAATAGGATCAACAGGGTAGAATTACCCTTGTCCATCTCCAGGCACAGTCTCCATACCATACTCAGGATGGAAGCCCGACTGAAGCAGGTCCAGGAATCCGATGGTGTCAAGATGAACCTAGAGCTGTCAGGCAATTACCTGTTCAATAACTTTCCTTAAAAACTGAAGGCTAGCTGGCCAGGGAGTTGGCGTCCAAAGATGGCTTCTTAAGCAGGGGCCAGACAACCGCTGTTTTAAGAATATCAGACACCCCATCCTCCCGAAGGGAGGCAATGAGTCATGACAAACCCCAGCCAGCAACGGTCTCAGCATCTCCCAGCTGGCTTTCACCAGCCAGGACAGGCAGGGATCTAAGTTCACAATTGGTTGCCTTCACTGATCCAAGCACCTCCCCACATATCAGTGGCTGATATCACGATTAAAACTGATCCAAATGGACAGGATGAAACTTCTATAACCTCAGACTTTGCTGGTAATATGACAGCACACAAGTCATGGTGAATATGAGCAATTTTGTCTGCAAAATAGTTAATAAAAATGTCACAGTGGGCATTAGATGACTCCATTTTCAGGCAGGGGCAGACTGGATTAACCAAGCTGGAACCCACAACAGCTCCGTTGGACGAGACTTTGCAGACACTATGATAGTAGAGAAGAAAGGTTTCTTCGCCGCCATCACAGCCACAGCATAGTCCTTCTATGCTGCAATCAGTCAGCTTCACCGTGAGTCGAGTGCCACCTGCACTCTAACCGCCTACCCTCCAACTTCTGCCACCTCATGTCTTACATATACCAGGGAGACCTGTGCTGCCGCAGTGGTGGGAGCAGACATCTGGGTGCAACTGTGTTGATGGCCATGGTCAAGATGTCATTCTATAATGCGACCAGGTCAATCAACAGAGTAGCCGTCAAGTTCAGTAGGTAAACCCATCAGACAGTTCTGGAAATCAACCGGATCCATAAGTCTGAGGGCGAACCCTCCTAACGGGTCCACCATGCCGACAAGGTTATAAAAGAGTGGGGATCTCTGCCTTCAGCAAGTAATGATCCGACCATGACAATGGTGTAGTAACAACACCCCTGATAATCGGAACCCTGGTTTCCAGGCTGGTGCAATAGCATCAAATCCAACTTGTGTCCCACCTCGTGTGTCGGGCCAGTTCTGGGATAGGCCCATGGTTCTCATGGCAGCCATGAACTCCTGCTTTGCCCCTAAAAAACTGGCATCAGCGTGCATGTTGAAATCCCCCCCAAGACAAAAAGTCTAGGAGATTCCAATGCCACATCCAAGACCAGCTCAGCTAGAGCAGTCAGGGAGTCAAACATGCAGTAGGTTGGTTGGTGCACCAGCAGAATCCCCAATCTGGTGGACACAGTTCATATTGGACGAGTCAGGCACCAGATATCTTCCAAAGGCCCAGGTGCCTTTGCAGATCACAGCCACTCTGCCCGCACCCCTCAGCCTCCAATCCTAGACTGATGCTACACTGAGTATCTGGCTGGCACCTTCTGGGACAAAATTGGCCCAGATACTTCATCCAGCCAGGTCTCTGTAATGAGAGCCTGGGTCCCCCCAAGTTTGAGATATTACTCACTGGATCTTGCTGTCTCTCCAGCACTTGATGGGTTTGTGGGGTTTTTTTCATTCAAAACCAAGCTTGTTGAAATGTCAATACCATTCCTCTTCAAACAAACATTGCAAAATCTTGTGCGTCAATGACAAGCTTTGCCACTGAGAGCTTGTTCTCATGAGCATACATGAAACAGCTTATATACTCCAGAGTAGCTCCTCTGGAGTAACTATCTCTCCCTGCTTCTGCTCCCCAAAGCAGGAGGAACCTGGGATTAAATAGCTCATCCCTTCCCATGACCTCCTTGCTTGAGAGTTTAAGGGGAACTTCCAGCAGTCACTGAACCACAGATACTAGATAGGGGAGAGAGGGAAAGAGTTCTGTGGGTTACTAGGATAGTAGAGGACTGCACGTAAGGAGGCCATTTCCTGAAAGGTAGATATGAGCATCCCCCATTCCCAATGGAAGGAGTCGCCTTCTCCAGTTTAGTCCTACTTGTTTGGAGAGGTAAGTATCCCCCTTCTAACACATCTGCTTGCAGTGAACACAATGAGAGGCTAGAGTGAGGTAGAAGTTGGTTACCTTTGCAAACTATGGATTAGCACCCCACGTAGGGTGATGCTATGTACTTATTGGGGGGGGGGGGGTGTCACAAGACCCAACTGATATTTGCCATCCTTAGCATGTATTTAAGTCTAAAAATGGAATTAACAAAAACAAAAGGAAACAAGAAAGTAGTACAAAAATCGAATTACACAGGCAGTGAGTTTGGAAACCATTGTCTGAGAACAGGCCCTAGATCTGCAATGGAAGCGGAGGACCAAAGGAATGTAGCCAGCAGCAACTGCAAATCCAGCATCTTTCATCAAGCACTGCATTTACTTGGAAAAATAAAATAATGGCTTGCCCTGTCCTAGCCCACGGACTCCGCCTGCTCCTAGCAAGCCTGGGAAGGATGTGGTTCACCAGAAGTCATTTTTTTACTTTGCCCTAATTACTCAATTAATTTCCCTTTAAACTTCAACATGAGGAACCAGTTTCCACCACAGCAGCTATTTTTAGTAAACCATCAGTTCTCTCTCTGCCTAGTTATTCTTGCTCACTGCTAGTGCGGCCCACACAATAAATCTGGCATTGATCTCCAAGTGGCAGACAAATAATCTAGCTCAATCTAGTGGTGGGGAAGAGAGGGAATCTCTATAAATCAGAGTTGAGGTCAGAAAATAAGCTAAAAATAAATCAGGGGGTGGGCAGGGGAAAAGAGTACATATTCCCACCCACCTACCCTCCTTCCAAGTCAACATAAATTCAGAGGCTTTAATTTATTATTGAATATCCAGAAAAGAACTCCAGAAGGGATTTCACTTTTGTCTAATGCTTATGGAAAGGCAAAAAATGTTTTGGGTGCTAACACTTCCTAATTGAGTACTGACAAATGGAAAGCAGTCTAAAATAAGAGACCAATGCAAGGGTTTAGTTTTGGACAACTTTTAGAAACATGTCAGTGACTTTAGGCTTTGAAAGTTACAGCACAAAGGAACAATTCTATTTACAATCATCTCCCCATGCTAACTATTTGCTTTCCCACTTAGAGTGCAAATCTCCACCATTAAAGTCAATGGGAGTTTTGCCATTGATTTCAATGGATGGAGAATTGCACCCTTAGTCTACTGGATGACTGCTGAAATGAGTATTATGCTGCACTCTGGACAGCACATTTCTGAAAGATCCAACAGTGGATCCAGAGCCTGTCCCATGCATGGGGTGAAGGGAAGACACCAGTAGTAAGGTAAGGTCACAAAAAATCTCCTCTCAAGGGCCAAGCACAACCCTACAGTTATTGCATTTGGAGAATCATGGGGGACTATTTTCTCCTAATGTCCCCAGGGTTGTAAGATGCACCAGAAGAAAGTGAAAGCAATCAGTTTTACGGCCTTGACTTGTTCTCTGCAGAAGCTGGTGGAATAACTACAACTTATTTGTAGTGGAATCAAAAATTAGGGGGAAAGCAGGCTTCATCGTATTGGCAAAAGAGTTATCAGGTATGTTTATACTCATTACTCTGAAATGTTGTAGCTCACATTCACACACATAAGCAAAAGGAAGCCAATACAGGTTTGTGGTGCATTCCCACAGGGGAAGTCACCATAGGCTGTGTTTTTCATCATCTTTCTCTGATTGTGTGTGTGTGTCTGCATTTTGATGAACAGTTAATTCAATATAGGGTGTTTTCAGACATGACGCTAACCCGTTTAACCACACTTGAACTTTTCTTATACATGTTGCAGGGCTGTATTGGTGCCCTATGCAGCCCTGCAACATGCATAAGAAATGATAGATAGATTAGATTGATTTATTACGGCGTTGGCTTTCGCCATAGCCAAAAGAAAAAAACACATCTTAATTAACCTATTACATACATCATATGACAGAGAAAGACATTGACCCATACAAATGAAAAATATGAACATAAGAAATGTTTAAGTGTGGTTAAACTGGGGTTAGCGTCATGTCTGAAAACACCCATAGTTGGGCCTTACTTCTGTTTTACTCCTGAAGCGTTCATATGAACTGAGCCCCAAACCAACATGATTCAGGAGTAGGAAGAGAAATGCATGTTCCTGAAAAATCAGGAAAACACTCACGTTCAGACTGTAGAAGTGACTCTACGTGTGAACACTTACCAGCTATCATGTCTCAACTAGGGAGGAAACTGATGCAGTACTATTTCAGTTTACAGCGTTCATCTGAATGCTAATGAAATTGAGTTGTTACTATGATTTACTTCGGTTCATTGGAACATGGCCTGTAAGATAAAATGAGCTGAAAAAGCACAATCCGTTCTGGAGTCCCTCCCCATGGCAAGACAGTTCTGTCCTTATACTTAAGGTGCATAGACTAGCCTAATTCACTCCATCACTTTAAGTGACTGAGGATGTCATTCTAATTGATCCCAGCCGCAGTATGTTATGTACCTAGTAAAAGAAACATCAAAGATAAGGCGCATAATTAGGAGGAGTGACCAAACTAGGATTGCTACCTGTGGTGGTTTTTTACCTGACACTCCCATAGGCCAAAATGGAAGTGTCAGGTAAAAAATGATAGAAGGTGGCAGCCCTAGACCAAACCTATATCAGCTAAGACCTTGAGGGAGAAACCCCACTGACATCATCTGGATAACTAAATCAAAGTTCTATTTGCAAAATATAAAAACAGACTCAAGCTGGCAAGCGCAGGATTATGATAAG
This sequence comes from Sphenodon punctatus, assembly GCA_003113815.1. Classification (NCBI taxonomy): domain Eukaryota; kingdom Metazoa; phylum Chordata; class Lepidosauria; order Sphenodontia; family Sphenodontidae; genus Sphenodon; species Sphenodon punctatus. The sequence goes on from QEPC01013222.1 coordinate 1,427,057, forward strand.
AGGTTTTTAGGCAATCTTGGTAAAGACAGAACCAAGAAAAAGTTTTAAAACAATTAGCTCCTAGCACATTATAACTACCTATACAATGCTGAGTTCATCATAAATGGATCTCGTGCTAATCCTCTGAAGAATGCCAACCCGCACATGCTTTCCCAGTGACAATGGGCCCATTCTCTAGACTGGGGAGTACGTTACTGCTGCCAGTCCCATCACTGTCTGGTGCCTCTCAGACCCTCAGAATCACCTGTGGAACTCCCCCTGTTCCAATTGGGTGTAGCCCTCTCTCTTTCACACTAAATGAGAAACAACCAATCTGGATCCACCTTCTCTTCGTTAGAACCAGATCCCATCTCTAATTGCTAGGGCTGTGCATTCAGGTTTCACAAAATACAAATAAGTGCAAAAAAGAACTTTTTGGGTTCCACATCTGTAACATAATTACTAGGGCTGTGTATTTGGGTTCTGAGTGGTTCCACGTTCCTGGAACCACACAAAAAAAGTCTGTAAGAACCAAAACTTATTTCAAAAAAATATCCAACAGTTTATTGTGTAACAAATAAATACTAAATGAAAACCATGCTGATGAGGCATCACAAATAGAAAACATGAACATATAAACGTATTAGGTTCTAAAAAGGAAAATATCATACCCAACTCCAATACTCTACTTCTGACTGCAGGCCAAACCAACCATGCTTCTCCTTCACAAACCAAAGTGATACTATTGGTAATGCAACTGCAGGCTTATATACACAGCTCACCAGGTGTATTAGCTTTTACAAATTAAGAATGACAGGAGTTAGGTATGGTATTTTCCTTTTTAGGATATGGATATATTATATTCTTATTGTACAGGTGCATTATCTGTAGAGGCAGATTAGATCTTACCATCACCAAACCCTTCCATCAGATTGACTTCATGAGACTGCTTTTTGGGGAGGATTATTAGTACGGTTTGCCTTTTTCAGGCTGTACATCGTTCACGTAAAATAAGGGTTTTTTTCTATAGGTAAGACATAACTTGCTTTTCCAAGTTAGATTTAAAATTGAAGTTGTGTTTACACCTGGGTCTGCAGGCTTTCTACTATGCCTGCTCCTGTGGAGCTTTTGTTACATTTTGTGATATTTTCATGATAATTCATTTTTGTATAAACAGTACCAAGTTCAAGCATATTAAACTACTGATGAAGCTCTGAAGAAGGTCTTTATGAAATTCTTTGGCAATAGTACTGGATCTTTTCTACAAGACTTTCCAGATTGAACTTTTCCCTTATTTATTAATTTATTATTATTATTATGGACTTGTATATGTTCATGTTTTCTATTTGTGATACCTCATCAGCATGGTTTTCATTTAGTATTTATTTGTTTCACAGTAAACTGTTGGGTATTTTTTTAAAATGAGTTTTGGTTCTGTTACAAACCTTTTTTGTGTGATTATTTTGACTAGGTCTGTGATTTATTACTATACACCCTTTGGTCCTGTCTTTGTTTGTTGTCCACGTTCCTCGAAAACATGGTGTCTGAGGTCTCGAACTGGGCCCCAAAAGCTGCTGCACATACCCAGCTGGGAGCCAACCTGCTCTCTGACTCTCAGCTTAGCCGCCTGCTTGGGGAGTCTGCAGTGAGTGAGTCCTCTCTACCTCCAAGGGCTACTTCTGTCTCAGAACTGCAGGCTCCAGCACCGCAGCCAACCCCAGCCCAGTGGAGTCCAGCTAAGCCAAGAAGAAATGCTGAATCCCTAGTCCAGTGACTGCCCCCCAACAAATGACACCCCTTAGGCAGTCCCATTGCCGCCTCTCCATGCCAGCAACTTCTCCTGAACTTAGTCCCATGTTCCAGTCCCCTTTCCCCAAACCAGTAACCCCTTTTAAGCCAGATCCATGACTCGTTCCTACCTCCCGAAACTAATAACCTCCCCACTAAGCCAGTTATATTCTTCACCCTCCCCCAAGCCAGTGCTCCCCCTTTTAAATTGGTAGCAGGCTTAGCAGCAGTTTTAGCCACATTTTTCTTTCCTGATAGGCCTGTTACACTGGCAAAGCCTCACTGCGTCTCACCAAAATAACCCATATGTAGGGACCCATGTTCATGGTGTTTTCCACATTGACAGCAATAGGGAAAATGCAGTGAACACAGGCAAAAGACATAAATACAAACAAAAAGAATAAAAGCAAAGATATAGACACAAATACTAATACTTGACTCTGTCCACAGCCCCCATTATAGGTAGTACTAATTGCTCTGCCCCCATTATAGGTAGGTGTGGCGGGGGAGAGATGTCTCTCTTTCAGCAAATTCCTTTTCTAACACATTCGAGGTCTTACTGAGGTGTGCTCAGTTATCACCCTTATAGTTCTTCAGGAATTGAACCAATATTTTAAATATTCAGTTTTCCCTACACAGTCATGCTTAACCTTTTACCATCCCAAAGTACATATGCTTAAACATAACCGCTCATTAGTTTACAATAAAATGGAACATATATGAAAAGTTGTTATAGAAATTCAGTTGAGGTGCTGGTGGATGAGGAGAAAAAGGAGAATCTGATTGGGGAATGAGAGAAGAAAGAGCTGAACAATTCAAATAATTACCAGAATCAGGATGTGCTCATCTCTATTTATATACCTGTCTCTTCCATCCGAGTCAGGGGCCCTTCCCAAAATGGACACCGCTGAGGGCCAGGTGGGTGGAGATGGGTGTGGGAACCCATGCACCGCACACCCATTGCCGGCGAGCAGGGAGGCATTCCCATGGACACTGCCCGGGGGTTTGTGGGAAGTCAGGGAAGGTCACAACACATAGGGCTGCTGTTCCTGAACTTTGCTCCAGTGGTCCCTCTGGGCCTTGTCCAGCTGGTGGACCCAGCATTGCAGAGAGCAGCAGCTCCATCATCTCCCCCTGCTCCCAAGTCCTCTCAGCAATCAACTCCTCCACTAAATTAGAGAGAGACCACCATCAGTCCGGGAAACAGATCCAAACAACCCCTGATCCCACACCATATACAGAGGAGGGAGAGGAATGCAAACAGTGGCAACGCTCGCAGATCTCCCTGTAGATTCAGGCCCCCACCTGAAAACCTGCTGCTGCCCACTGGAGATCGGAGTCGATGGCCTTCAGCTGGGTCAGGACATCCTGTACAGACCCTGATGGGGAAGGGAAAGAGAGAAACCATAAGGTGGGGGGCGGGGGGCCAGAGACAGGGTACAAGGCTCCACCAAGCCTGCAACCCCGAGCACCCATGGTCAACCCCAGGGTGAACACCGCCAGGTCGAGCCATGACCACACAGGCAACCTCCCCATGAGGGAGCCCAAAGGAGGTGTCACAGGCAAGGTCCGCTATGTCAGGACACTTACGGTCAACCGCACCACCATTTGCACCCGTGGCCATGGATGCTTTTGGCAGAATGGGGGACTGATAGGGGGTGGTAACTCTGACAGCCCACAGGGTAAGAACTAGAGTGAGGCCAGGGCAATATAAAGGGACAGGAGCACACACAATGGAGGAGAGGCAATGCCCATGGTCAAGGCAGAACATGTTGGTTGGGGGGGGGAGGCTGCCACAGAGTAGCCCTAGCAATGAAATGCAAGGGGTGGCTGAGTCCTGGGAAACATTCCCACTAGGAGTGTGCACCCAGAAATGGGAAAGGCCACAGAGAGGCTGATAGTGGCCACTGCAGAGTTAGAGATGACAGCCAGAAGAAACCCACAGGGTTCATGTGGCTTTCAGTAATGACAGCCCCACCCCATCCCCTGGATAGATCCCATCGCAAGAACCCCTGTCCCATATTCAGTCATAGAGAGGCAAGTTAGTCCAGTGTGGTGATCAATAGCTGCAGACCACAGTTTAGTTCCCTGTTCTGTCAAGTGCAGGGGCAGGGTGAATGGCTTATGAGGGAGGGGCATGGCTTGTGACACAGGTTTGGCTCCCGCAAAGGCATCGTACAAACATGAAGCGTGGACCTAGTCTGGCCCATGGGACAGGGCACTGATGCATACCACGTTAGTGGGGCAGGGGCACCAGATGCCAACGGATGGTTGCAAGAGCACCACACCAGTCGTTCAGAGACACACAGTACCTGCACGGGAGCAAACATCACACACACACAGGGCAGGGACCCACGAGCCAAGCCCCAAGCCCATTGCAGGATCAGGCTCACTCCCTCCTCCAGACATGGGCCAGTAATACAGAGGCCAGCCAAACGCCCATGGACCACTTGGTGCTAGGACACCAACAGTGCCAGTTGCAGGAAAGGCTACACAGGGACCATAACACAGAGTGAGCAAGGCCACTGGCCGTCACCTATGACCAAGACAAGGGGCACCCTATATAAGGTGGCCACAGAGCACTGACAAGGCCTATAGCTGGTGTAGATGCAGTACTGCACCGATTATAGGGCAGCAGGAAAGCGGAATACGATGGGCCCTCACCACCCGCCTGCGTGAGCCCCCCCCCCCTCGGAATTGAACCACCCATACCACCCAGTACACATACAGCTCTGACAGCTAGGCAACACAGAAGGTAGGCGAGCACAGACTGAGCAAAGTGCAATTATTTATTGCTACAAGGGGCATTCCAGTCCATGGATAGGCTCTGCAAGCCACTGGCAGGGAGATCGGGCACAAAGACAGGGGTCGCGAAGCTGCGTGCAGGCACAGAGCGAGGCAGCAAAGGGAACAAGTTCAAAGGGATCCAATGGCAGATTGGGACTCCAAAGGTCCATGTGTACCCACGGGACCCCCTGAGTACCTCAAGGATGCCCAGGGGGGGAGGGAGGGTTGAGAAGAGTGTGGCAGCTGGCAGGGGCATGGCAAGGCAGCAGGATCGAGCTCAAAGCGAAATGGAGGGCCCTTCCACCATGAAGTATGCAATCACAGCTGTCTCAGGGTTGCAGAGAACAGCAATCTGGCATCAACAGCCCATCTGCAAAGCCATCCCATGCAAAGAAGCCACGCCTGTAACCCCGGGCACACACATGGGCATTCACCATGAAGTGCTTGAGAACAGGGTGACAGGTGGCAGCAGCAGCTCCGACATCCGAATGCTTGAGCACATCCGACAGAGCATCTATCTCCAGTGCATCAGGCACTCTGGTCAGATAGGGGCCCCCAACTGGGGGTCTGAGCAAGCCCAGCTCACCATGGAGGTCATGACAGTCTCCACGGTGTCGCAAGTAGCCAACGACACGCAGCAGGACATTAGCATAACAGCTGGCAACATACGGACCGCCAGCCTGGAGGATCAATCCATAACCAGGCAGATCAGCCATGGCATGAACAGCTGCACTCTCATGGGCATCCCACGGCTGTACCACTCTAGGTGGGGGGCCCATAAGCACCATTCGCCAGCAGGCTGAAGCACAGCTCCCTTGATCTCCACTGGCAGTCAGGTTTTGACCGTTCCAACACAGAAACTGCGTTGTGTGAAACCTCAGAGCGATGATTAGTGGGAGATCATCCTCACCACCTGGTAGGACGAGGACTGGACCAAGGAAACCGATGTCCTTGTCCCTCACCTCAGAATGAGGAACACCAATATGTGGGACCCAATCAATTCAGACATATGGAGCCTTGTAAACCCCGATTCCTGTCACAGCGTGGCAGAACAGTTCAGTGTGGGGGCATCTACCATCAACAGGATATTCCACGATGTCTATGAACTCATGGAGGAGCTCCTGATGGAACGTGTAATCCAACTTGTAGCTACCAAGGAAGTGATATTGGGATTCAAACGTCAGGGCTTTCCACACTGCATTGGGGCTGTTGACAGCACCCATATCCCCATATTCTGTCCGCTGCACAGCAAAGACAACTACTTGAACCGGAAGTGGCAGTTCTTGTTAAACCTCCAGGCAGTCATGGACCACAGTGCCCTTTTCAATGATGTCTTCATGGGCATCTGCGGGAGGAGCCACGACACCAGGATCCTATGTTCCTCCCCTTTCTATGCCCGCATGTTCGATGCTGAGATCATCCCCCAACCTCTACAGGGTGATTGAAGGTTTTCCTCGTACAGCCAGTGGTGATAGGTGATTCGGCATATCCACTCACCCCATGGCTCATGAAGCTGTATCCCATTGCCAGGACCCCTGCCCGGATCCTCATTAATGGGCGGCTGTCCTCAGCATGGTCCATTGTGGAGCGTGCGTTTGGGCTTCTCAAGATGAGATGGAGGCTGCTGTTGAATAGGAGCCACTGCAACCTCAACAAAAGCCCCATCCTTGTTCTTGCAGCTTGAGTGCTCCATAACATCTGCCAGTCCTGTGGGGCTGCCCTGGAAAATCCTCTGCCACAGCAATGTTTGTGTCCCATGCCCATGTATCAGCATGTGCAGGGCGGTGCTTTTCAGAGGATCTCCAAGGAGAACAGAGATGCCCTGTGCTGTTGCATCGCAAGGGAGCAGGCAGGGAACTGATGTGATCTTTCCAGTGGCTGCAGCCTATCAGTCCCGGTCTTTCTGTATGGGCACTGTGAATAAACAGTACCATTACCAGTGGGCGCGTCTCCTGTTTGCTTTCCTTTTTTCCTGCCTACTCTCCGTGGCCATTAGGCTTAAGTTGTACCAGGCCATGATGTAGGCCCTATCCATCCTGTTATGGCAGGGGTGCTTGACATGTTCCCTATTACACCTTGGGTCCAATGCATGCCGTGCATCCGCCTGATCAGCAGACCTGCACGTAGGTCATGTCTCCCGTATGTGAATCTACTTGCTTGTTGCACTACCATTAGCAGCTTGTGACTGAGGGGCTTCATATGTGTGTCTGTCATCCTGAGCACAACTGACAGCTGTGTTTGGGGGCCCTTTCACACACTGGCTGTACACTCTGTTGCTTCAGGTTGGTTGGGACCCCCTGTGAGATGGCAACCCCCTGTTGTGAGACTGGAGTGTTTCATCTCCCCGGCTGCACCTCTGTCCCAGCAGTGGATGGCCATTGGTGGCTGGGACCATAGGGTGGGGTGATCTGCAGCTGTCTGTGGACCCTTACAAGGGTACTGCTGTATTGGCCTATATGGCCAGGTACTGTGGGCTTTTACCCTGTTCCCTTCCATGTGTCCTCTGGGTTCTGCCTGTCTGGCCACCCCTGTGGCTCACTTGCCAGACCTGGCTGCCCGGGTTTCATATGGCCCTCGTTCCCTGACCGTGCCCAGCACAGACGATCGCAAACTGTTCCTTCTGTGCCCTACAGTCCCACAGCAATGAGTCAAGCCAGGTATGTGTTCAAATAATTGTTCGTTGGGCTTTTGAGACTGCAGCACGCTTTGGCCTCTTCAGGCTGGGGCTGGCCTCTGCCTCCTCCACCTACCACGCCACCTCTGGGGCTGGTTGCCAGTCCTGTGAAAGGAACAATGGCATTGCATTAGTGGCCCATTCCCCGTGCTCCTATTTGGGACCTCCCATGTTTCACCTCCCTGTGACTGTCACCTGTTGCTATACTCCCAGCTACTATTACTGCTGACAAGGTTGTGCCTTCCCCTGGTGCACCCCCGTCCCCTCTTGGTGGGCAGCAACCTGCAATGGGATTACTGTACATACCTCAGACTGTGGAGCGGCCTACCTGGGCGGTAGGGTCACTGGAGGTGCTGGGGTCTATGGTGGTGGCTGGGGCCCCAGAGGGAGGGTTTGGGGGTCTTCTGGGGTGGAACTGGGGCTGGTGTGGGCTGGCCGGAGGGCCCCCCTTGATGTTGCTGGGGGGCTACGGGAGGGAGGGGGCACAGCTGGTCTCCGGCAGGGAAGGGTTGCTGTTGTAGAAACCAGGGATGGCAGGTGAGCTGGAGAGGGGACACGGGTACCTGTGGGAGGGTGTCACGGTGTAGTGGCACAGCCAGCCCACCCACCATGACATGGGATCCTGTGTTGTGCTGGGGGAGGGGGGGACACGGTGTCTCCCTGAGGAGCTGGTGGGTCTCTTTAGTGGCTCTCTCCACTGCAATACCAGACCTCCTCCGCTCGGTCCAGTCCAGCCTCTTCTTGCAGCGGTGGGTGGCTGCATGGCACCTCCTCTCCCACAGGTGCTCGGTGTGGAACCGGACAGCCAGGTTGTGGAAGGCCTTCAGATCCTCCTCCCTCTGCCTTTGGAGGTCCTCCTGTGTCTCCTCATGGTGTCTGCTTAGCTCATCTGCAACTTGCTTGGTTTCTGCAAGCAGATTCTTCCCCGGATCCTCCCTCCTCCTCTGGTTGCAAGCCCGCAGCTCCCGGTTCCTCTCAGCACTGCCAGAGACCCTTCCCCATGATGGTTCTGTCCGTCATCTGTGGACAGAGTAGGGGGCCAGAAGTTACGGTTAAGCTGCAGCTTTACTGCTTCTTTCCTAGCCAGTCTGAGTCCTTGCTGCTGTGAGCCTCTTGTGGCACCCCCTGCCCCCAGTCTGCCCCCTGCGGATGTCATGGTACGGCCTTCTTCTATTGCCTGTGTCTTGCTGTCTTTTCCTGTCTTCGGCTCTGCGATGTGGGGGAGGGGTGGTTTGTTCTGCTGGTTCTGCTATCCCAGCGAGTCTGGGGGTTCCGTCCCATCTATCTTTCCTGCCTGCATGGTCGCTTGCCCCGTATGCCCTGTGCTGTCTTGTCCCCTCTGATTCCTGTGCTCCCAGCCCCCCTTCTTCATTGCCCCTTGCCTGGCATCAGCCATGTTGCTGGGGCAAGCCCCTGTCCCCTGTGTGTCAACATACCACCTCCGGCTATTGTGCCTGTGTCCATGTTACCGTACCATTGGTGTCCTGGATGAAGGGCTCCTGTACAGCCTCTGGAACTTCCTCCTCCTCCCAGACCCCCACCACGTGCTCCTCCACCTCCAGGTCCCCTTGAGCTGTGGGGGGGAATGGCAAGGTGTTCTTTCACCCTTGCATCCCTCCTGGGGCCGGGCTTTTCCTGGCTGCCTCCCTCCCCACCCCGCCTCTTCCATGGGGGCTGTCTTTTACCTGAATTGGTGTCTTCCTTCTCCTATCATGCTGCTGCTCCATGTGTGCCCCCTGTCCCTGTGGCCGCTGTGCCCGTGGGTTTAGGGAGCACATCTAGAGGTTGATGCAGCTGGTGTTTGCATTCAGAGATGCCTCCTCCACCTGCAGGATGAGTGTGTGTGTGTTCTCCTCCCACTTCTTGGCTAGACTCACCGGGGGCAGCGGGTTCCCCTTGCTGGGGGTGGGGGGAGAGAGAGTCTCCTGCACCTGCTTTCTGTCCCTGGCGAAGGCTAAGCCATGTGTGCGAGAGGCCGCTATCTCCCCATCAACGCAGAGGAAGAGATCCAGCTCCTGGTAGATCCAGGGCTCAGCTGGACCTGAGATTGTCATGGACATCCTTGTATCTTGATCTCAGGTCCTTTACCTGCTGTCTGCACTGGGCCATGTCTAGGGATGTGCAAACGTGGTTCGGAAGTTCGGGGTTCAGCCCAAACTCAGGGGGTTCGGCCTGTTTGCGAACACCCCGAATCCAAACCGCCCCCTGCCTGAACCGGCCGAACAACGTTCAGGTTCTGAACTCGTTCGTGCAGGGGCAGGGAGGAACCTGGTTTTCCCTCCCCCCTCCAGGCTGCGTGGGTGGAAGGGACAGGAACAGGTGGTACACAGCATGGCCCCCAAACAGCCACTAACCCATCCCACCCCAGGGATCGCCCTACCTGGTGATGCCGGGGCTCCACTTCAGGCCGCTACTAGGCCTTCCAGGTCATACTGGAAGGCCTAGTAGCGACCTGAAGCGCTCTGGAGTGCCGCTGCTGCTGCCGGATCCGCTACTGCCACTGGACCTGGGGCTGGGGCTGGAGCCCTGGCACTACCAGGTAGGACGATCCCTGGGGTGGCGGGGGGAGGGAAAACCGGGCCCCCGCCCGACTGGGTTCAGCCCCCCCGAACCCGTTCAAGCTGAATAGGTTGAGCCTGAATGGTTTTGGGTTCGGCTGAACCCCGAACAGGCTGAACCCCCCGGTGTTCGCACATCCCTAGCCATGTCCCTATTGTACCCCAAGTGTCTCATTTCCTGGGAGATGGATTCATACACCTCTGTGTTTTTGAAGCATCTCACCATTTTGTACTGGACATTCCATCCCCCCACAGGCTTGTGAAGGCCCTCATCTCCTCTTGGACCACTGCTGGTCTTTTTGGGAGCTGCCTGTGTGGGTCCAGCCAGTCTTGGTACCTGGGACCCACCCAGAGGCTGTGGTGGCAGCGGAGCAGGTGCTTTCCTGTTGGGCGAATGCATTCCCATCAGGTGTCATCTAGTTGTACCCCTGCAGGTCCTTAGGGGTGGTCTGTGCCCTCCCCCAGGGGGCTTCCCTTCCCACCGTGTTACCTGACTGTTGGGGAGGCCCTCCTCAGTGTCCCACCTGGTTTCCCTGGTGATGGGGAGCTCAGGTGTGTGGATGCGCTTCTGTTCAGGGGCAATGGACTGGGCAGTGGTCTAGCCGGCTGTACCCCTGAGGGTGCTCGGGGCTGGTCTGTGCCCTCTCCCTCCCCTGTCTCTGAGGGGTTTTGCTGTGTTACCTGTCGGGCCCCCTCCTCTGTTGCCTGCCTGGTTGCTGGGGGTGCTGCTGTGCAGGAACTCCCCTGTTCAGGGACGATAGATCTGTCAGTTACCATCCGCCCCCCCTTCTCTGGCCATGGTGGGCTGGGTCCTCCTCCCCTGGCCAACCCAGGGTCTCTGCAGTTACCAGGCTGGTTGCAGTGTGCGGACCCTCCCCTGCCCCGAGTGCTTGGAATGTTTGGCTGCATGAGTCTGCACAATCCTCGGTGCAGATTAATCCCTCTCACGTTTCAAGAAATGTACGTGATGGTTTTCGACCCGTTAAACCTTGCTTTCCAGCTTAACCTTTGGGGAGTTAATGCGCATTACCCCCGATGTATCCTGCAGCCTAACCCTTTCACACATTAAGAAATAAAGCTGGGGGAAGGGGGTTTTCATACTGGTAAGGGACTTGTGTGAATGTAGCCTAAGCAGCTTGTGGGCTCAGGTCAAAGTCTTTGTAAGGAGTAAATACAGCCTAGTTGCATGCAAGCAGCATGGTTGGCAGTGACTCTACCGTTAGAACATTTCAAGTAAAAACATAAAACAAATAAAAGCCTAGGAAATAAAGATCAAAGACACACAAATTTAGACTTAATTCAAGCGTATAGGCCATTCCCAGCTTTTCATCTGCCACAATTGCTCTTCCAGACAATGGCCTGAAGGAGGGAGAGCTGCTCTGGAAGTTCATAAAGTGGAGCGCCCATTCTAGTAAGATGTACTAGCCAACGTGCAGGAGAAAATGCTCCTATAACTCTCCTCTCTAATAGTACAGGGAAGATAGCAGATATGAACCATTCTTTTGCTTGAGGAGTTCTCACCTTAACTAAAACTGAACCTTCAGGGACCTTGGACTTGGGTTATTATTTTCCATTGTTTGGAACCTCCCCAGGGAGGGATCCTAACAAAGAAATATGGGATCTAGCGATTTGGTGTCTCCACCCTGGAGAAGTTGTTGCACAAAGAAAGGTACAAATTAAGGACTCCCAAGCTGGGATTTCTCTATCCCAGAACTATCCAGAGACCCAGAAACCACTGTTCAGATAGCACTTTAAGAAAGTATCATGAGGGGTAGGGATACCACAAGTGCTTTACTTCAGAATTATAAATCAGCATGTCTCTCAAATAAAAAACAGTAACAGCATTTAAATCTGTATCAAACCAACAAATCCCTTATCCGCAACTTTCCCCCTTCCCTAATTAGAGTCTAGTATTGACCATTGTCTGCAGCGGGGTATCAAGGCACAATGGGATGGGAAACCAATGTGGGGTAGTAGGCTCTTCAGTCCAGATCAGGGGGCCTGCCCCTCCCAGAGGTGGCCTTTTGAAACACAGTTTAGGGATAATTTTGAGGTCTGTTGGAGATACCTGCTTCCACCAGGCCTGGGAGCTCTCCACTGAAAATCTGGGTAAGAACATAAGCCCTGCTATAGTGGGTCAGATCAGTGTCTGTAGGTGGCAAGATGATCCATTCCCCGAGGGTCGTTCCCAGCTTCAAGCAGGCAGAGGTTTTGTCCCTCAACCAATTTGTCTAATAGTCATCAATGGATCTGTCCTACAATTCCTTCTTTTTTGAACCCCAGTGCTCCGATCTTTGCACTGGCTGCCAATAGTCTTCTCGGCTCGATTCAACGTGTTGGTTTTGACCTATAAAGCCTTACACGGCCTGGGTCCTGGCTATTTGTGAGATTGCCTCACTCCCTGGGTTCTAGACTGTGGTCATCCAGGGGCACCATGCTGGAGGTTCCCTGGGTTTCCCGGGGGGCCACACAGAATAGGGTGTTCTCAGTAGCAGTTCCACGCTTTTGGAACTCCCTTCTTGTGGCAGCCCATTTGGTCCCGGACCTCCCAGCCTTTCGTAGGAACTGTAAGACCTGGCTGTTCTGCTAGGCATTTGGCGAGGGAGAGGGGTACGGGTGGATAGGGAGTGGGGAGGTTGGTGAGGGTTGGGGTGGGTTTTTGCTCCTTTTTCACTATTGTTAGTCTTGTGGAGGGCTTGGAGTATTGTGCTGAACCTCCCTTCTTCACCGGTATTGAGCATGGTGACTGGTTAGGTTACAATGCGAAGAGAGCAGTCGTGGGACTTAGTGGGGACCCCCCTACTGAAACAAAGAAAGCTGGACAAGTTTCTTTGGCTGCTGGATTCGAAGTCAGCTTGGCTGGAGACTATGCCCCACCAGATGCCAGTCATAGTATTTCTAATAGATTTTCCCCCCTTTGTCCCGATAACTTTGATGACCAGGAGAGGAAGGGAATTGTATTACAGCGGAAGGGGGGGTGGACCCTGTAAGTGATGGTTGATGGAGGAAGAGGGGCCTAGCCTGTTGGCATGTCCCGTTTCTCCTTCTAAGCCTGGTGACCCTTCCTCTGTTTTAGGATCGGATGACCGAACTAAGGGTAACTGGGTGCAGATCTAGCTGATCAAACCTTGCTGATAGGGAAAACTTTGCAACATATTTTTGCATAGCTGTGTATCCTAACCCACATTGTGGAAGCAAATAACATAGGCATAAAAACTGGCCTAATCCAAGCAGCGGGCACTGGAGCCTGTGAGGAGGGGTTGGACAATAGTTGTATAGCGGAACAGTCCAGTCTGAGTGGAAAGATTCCTGTTCCTCAGGTCTCTGTGGATGTGGGGGATACTTATTGTGGGGTTGCAGTACCCTCCCCCATCCCGGTGTCAGTTGGGGATTTCAGCTATTGCTCCTCTGCTATAGTAATTACAGCTTATCCCCTTCCCTCAGGCTTTCTGCCCCAATGGTCTACTCCCTACTTGGTGGCGTGCCATATACGAGCCCTCCTTGTGATCCCGTGCTATCCAAGAGATATTAAGGAAATCAGGATTTTGCAGAGGGGTCAAGATTTGTTTAAAGGAGTAATTTCCTTTCGGCGAAGTTATTTGGCGGAATGTTTATTCAGGGCTAGTCAAAATCTGGCGGGAAATAGGATTTGTGTTGCAAAGGTATATGTCCATAGTAAATTGCTACAAATTTGTGACATTAAATCTAAAGACCTGACCTGACTTCCTTCTTCGGTGCCCCAAGAGGGGGATATAAATACCCCAATTATAGGGCCCAGGGCACTGTCTACGCAACAGCAGCCTCTTCCTCTAAATAAAAATCATAAGAAGCAGATTGGAGCTCCGGAGCAAATGGCTAGTAAAAATTTACTATTACTAGATATGGAAACCGATATGGAGGTCCAGCTAGTAAGGGACACAAATTCTCTGAGCATTTCTAGGAGGATGTTTTTTGAGGGAGCAGAGGATAGAAGAAAGCAAACAAGTAAAATTGTATTGGCTAGGGGAGTAGGGGCTGGTTTAGAGGGAAATGGTAGAATTGAGGAGGGTGTATTAAGATCTCCCAAGGGAAATTGCCCCCTGGAAGCAGACGTGACAATCATCCAGGCTGCTTCCGGCTCTGCTGGGGACTTTCATAGCATAGAAGGGAACCAGGGGAATGTCCGGGTCTATATAGCAAATCCCGGGACCAGTTGTCCATCTAGGACTAGCAGTACTTGGGCAAGCTATCGTGTCTTGGGAGCCACAGAATTGGGCACTATGGAGCCACCCCCTGGCCCTTTATTGGATGGTACCAGAATTGTGGCTAGGAAAAGGAGGCCCCGCCCCACTAAAATGTGGGGGCGGGATGGAGGAGGCAGGCCTTGGTTTGGGCCCAGACTCTGATGCTCATGGTGCTATATTCCCTCCCCCTAGGGATCCCCAGCCCTTGGAGAATGAGAGGACGGTGAATGGAGTGGGGCTCAATTTGGGAGGCCTTGTAGTCCTATCGCCTCCCAACTCCTTGCAGGATAGAAGTAATGACATGGATGCCGTGGGTAAAACTAAGCTGGATTGACTCCTTAACAACAATCGGGCTGGCTCTGTAAATTTCATCTCTTGGAATGTGGCTGGGTGGAAGCCTAGGATGCGGGACCCTGATTGTTGGTATTTGCTAAGGAAGTCTGATGTCCTTTTGCTGCAGGAAACCTGGTCCCTAGACGAGCCCTTTTTGTTAGGTTATGAGGTTATCTGGCAGGCAGCCACCAAGGTGGCTGTTAAGGGCAGACCTAGTGGGGGTATTGCATGTTTGGGCAAATCAAAAAACCCTCCCTCTCTATCCTTCACCCTCCCTCACTCTTCCAGATTCACTAGGATACCAGTTCTCATACCAAGTCCTGACATTCTTGCTCCTTGAGAGTAGCTCCTTATCAGTGCAATCTCAGCAATCCTCATGTGCAATCCAAATACACACATCCCTCTCAGACCTGCAAAGGTGCCATGCATTTTATTATTTATTATTATTAACAAACATTTATATAGCGCCAGCAGTGTACCTGGCACTTTACAAAGTAATAAAATAGACACGGTCCCTGCCCCTAGGGCTTACAATCTGAGAGACAGGAGCTGGGGGAGAGACTTAGGAAGGGGAACAGAGGGAGAGACAAGGGGTCTAACATTCATGAAGATGCGAGGTCTCAAGTGCACGTACTTGGCTTGGTTACGATGAGAATGACAGCAGGCAGGTCCATGTTGCAAGGATAAGGGTAAACCGATCATAGGTATAGGAATAGTGGCTCAGCAGGATAAAGAGTCAGACAGAGCAGAGCGAAAGAGGTGAGTTTTAAGGAGAGATTTGAAGGTATGAAGGGAGGGGGCAAGGCGGATGTGGACAGGGAGGGAGTTCCAGGCATGGGGGGCAGCAAGTGAGAAGGGACGAAGGCGCTTAGGGGAAAAAGGAAGGCGTGGAAGGGAGAGAGAAGGAACAGAGGAGGAGCGAAGTGCACGGGCTGGAGTATGGAGGGTGAGAAGTACAGAGAGGTAGGGGCATTTCCAAGAAACATGCGTCTCAAAGAAAGCACAATTCATTTCACATTCTTCCTTGTACTGATTTTAGCCCTTTGCAATAGGGTGGGGGAAAAACAGAGGCAGAACATTCCCAGCCTAATAATGATACTGTTAGATTTTTAATTAGGAGTTTAATAAATGAGACTTAATTACCTCCCGATGATCTGTCTTTATTAACGCCTGCAGCTGTTACCCTCCTCCGACTGTGATCTTGCCAGATCTTGGAAACTAACCAGAACTGGGCTGAGTCAGTTCTTGGACAGGAGAACTTCAAAGAGAGCCCTGGTGTTGTGGGAGGGGTTCACACGGGGATTCAGGAGCTGATGCTCTTCCCAGACTCAAATCTGCATCTTTGTGCGATGCTAGGGTTTGCTCAGCTAGCCTGTTGGAGGAACTATTATTTACAGAATGTCAGCAATGTGCCTGGTGCTGAATCGCTGTGGTAAGAGAGAGGTCCCTGCCATGAGGAGCTTACAATTTACATGAGATGTAAAGCCAAGATTCTAGTTTGACCTCTGTCTTCAGGCACTTCTCAGATGAGTCGGGCTACTGAAGTCTGCTGTCTGAATGATCCCAAAGTCCAGATTTAACTAAACACAGTTAAAATTGTTTTTCAGATTTCAATTGAACACCGTCAGTAGTTAGGGTCAGAGACATGCTTTCTGGTTATCTACTGAATGCCCTTGCCTTTCAAGGACATGTCCACAGGAGAGGAAAAAGGTGTGTTTCAGTAGATTCATTTCCCCAACCCTCTCTCTCTCTCTCTCACACACACACACATCTGGAGCCTGCCCTGACCCCTGAAGGGACCCAACAGTTCCTTTCAGGCCTGAGCTGAGCTGGGAGGGTCTCCTATTTGACTGAGCCCTTTCAGTTGGGGAGGCAAGACTCTGCACCCTAAGGAGCACTAGGATTACCCTGCCCCTTTTTTTGACAGGTCGCCTCCCTTACCAGAGGTCATGGGTCTCCAGAGGAAGGAGCCACATCAGAAAGAGAAAGGAAGGCACCTTAGCGCTGTCTCTTTCATGACCCTCCTACCCTGCCCGTCTCCCTCCCCCAAAGCCTGATGGAACAGCCAGGTCTTGCAAAGTCATCCAAAAGAGGAGAGGTCTGGGCCAAATGGGGCTAAGAATGATCTACCTCACAGGGCTGTCATGAGGGTGAACGAGATAAGGATTGTAAAGAACTTTGAACACTGAAGTGTTGGAGGAATCACAATAATAATACCTTGAAAGGGTTTACACACCAGTATTAGCCAATGCCATACATCAGCCCCCCGCCCCCATATAGATTTTTTTTTTTTTTTTTAAGAGCTCCTTGTAACTTTACAGGTCTGGTCTCTGTTCAAGAATGAATCTTTTTAGAGAGTTTGGTTTAGTTGAAGGCAGCATAAGAAAAAGCACTTCGGCTGTTATATATGTATATACACAAGTCACCTTTTTTAAACTGCTCCACTATCTCATCTGAAGAGTTTAGAAAGATAAAATATGGCATAAAGGCATCTTCAGGGTCAGAGACATGCTTTCTGGTTATCTACTGAAAAGCTGCTTTGATTTTGCTGTCCCATTTATCATATTCATGGCTACCAGGCAACACTTCTTGAAGTCCTTTAACAGGCATTTGGATATGGTTTGTCTGTATTTGAAGGGTGAAAATAATGCACGATGGAAAACTAGCAGTCACAAGGGGTGCAGCCACACAAGTGGCAGAAGGCATGATCCCACGTGGCCCCAGGGCAGGCAACCGTCACACTGCGGGCAGGGTCAGCACGGGGATCAGGGCAGATGGTTGCCCCCCCTTCCCCCATCATGGGGAAGCTGGGTGGGATGCTGTCAGTTCTCCTGCAATGGTGCAGGGTGGGCTTAAGTGCTGACCACATGAGGGGGTGCCTAGCCCTCCCCCAGCCTGACCATTATCCCGCCTACGGCTGGGACGTCACCATGTAGGACTGGAGCAAGCAGCTGCCACTCAACACACACACACACACACACACACACACACACACACACACACACACCCCCCCCAGAGTGGGGCAGACAGTGACCAGGCGGACAAGCTGTCATGCCTTGGGCAGCCTTTGGTCGACTCAAAGCCCCCCAGGTGGTGACAATGGGAAGGGCGTTCTCGGTGGCCGCTCCCAGGCTGTGGAATTCCCTCCCGATGGAGGCCCGCCTGGTCCCGGACCTCCCCTCTTTCCAAAGACAGTGTAAAACCTGGCTGTTCTGCCAGGCATTTGGAGAGGGAGGTGGGTAGGGTGGGGTGTGGAGGGGGGGGTGTTCTGCCCTTTTAGTTCATTTTTAGCATTTTAATGGTTTAAATAATATTTTGTGTGTGTGTTATTTATGCGTCTTGTAAGCTGCCCCGAGCTGCTCTGTGAGCAGGAGGGGGCGGGGTAGAAAAATGGTGAAATAAATAAATAAAATAATTTTGGGTAAGGCTGCTACATGCTGTGTCCTCTGCCTTTTTCTAAGGACGCAGCATGTAGCAGCCAGCTGCCTGCCCCACCGCGGGGGGGGGGGGGGGGACCATCTTGCAGTCGCCAGTCACACAATGCACTGCATCATGTGGTGAGGCTGTCCAGAGTGACATTTGGCTTTTCTAGGCACATTAAGTGTCTCGTGTGGCTGCACCCAAGGGCTTGATCTTTCCTTATTAGTGCTCAGATACATTGAGCTTTTCATCCATAGATATCAAAATGCAAAGGTGGATCCCTCTAACCCCATTTTATACATGGGACAATTGAGACATGGGGATTAAACAACTTCACCAAGGTCCTACAAAAGTCAGTTGCAGAGCCAAGAACCGAAAGCCAGCTTTAAGCCACTGGATCAGTACTTGAGCCTGGGTTCTATCCCGCAGGGCTCTGCACCTTTCTCTGGGAGTTCTATGAATCCATCATGCTCCCACCATTATTTTCTGAGTAAAGTATGCCCCATGGCTGGGACCCACCAGAGCTTTGGTTAACATGCTGTCAGACGTTAGCTCAGGACTATCCCAAGGTGGGTAGGCAGCTAGCCCGGGGCTGCGTCCTCAGAAAATCTTCAGGGACATAGACCGGGCTAAGGGCTGCTCATGCAGGGTAGCATGTGTGTTCAGTCTGACCATACCTGCATGGGTGGGTGGGTGGGGCACTGGGAGCAGGACAGAGGCAGGATTACCCGCATATTTGTTTAGCTCCCCGCCCTACCTGGTCTGTGTAGGCAGCAGGACGGCTCTCTGGCCATGGGCATATTTGTTCGGTGTCCCTCCCTGACCCGGGCCCTGTCGGCTGAAGTTTTCCACCCCGGGTTGCCCACACATCTGTTTTTACTCTATGAGTGCAGAGCTCTGCAGTGGAGGCAAGAGCACACATAGGAGAAGTGCAGAGGCAGGAACAGTAGCTGGGTCATGGCGGGAGAACACAAAGCAAGAGCGGGGGACCGGGAACAGGGTAACAATGACCAGGCCCTCAACAAATGACAACCTGAAAGCTCTCTGACAGCTCAAACACTCTCCACTTCGTTTATGTACTGGAGCAACCAATGAGAGACGGAGGGTATGTCACCAGGATCCTGTGAGCTACCAGCATTGCAGGAGAACATACACATTAGCAGTTTTGCAGTGGCACAGCAGTCAAGAAGACTCAGCTGAAGCCCCTTACACCTGGGTTCTAGCCCAGCTGAATCTAACACTTTCTCCTGGTGGTCCTCTCAAACCGGCATTCATCCAATGTGCGCGCCATGGCCCTGCATGCATTTTCTCATGACCAACTGTTGGCATGGTCTGATGTGCTCAGCCATGTCATGGACAGTCTACAGCTCCACGTATGGATAAAATCAGCAAAGGCCTTGTAAGGACAAATGACCTATGCCTTTGCATGAGCCTGGAAGGTGTCTCCCTAAATCATATCTAGTGGCCATGGTCTCCTCCCTGACTTGAGCACCTTTTGTTTACTGATCTTGCAGATGCAGAACCTATTCACATCACCCTAGGAGGCATTATTAAAAAAAATTAACATCTTGACTCATCCCCTCCTTCATTCACCCTTCCCATTGCCTGAAGCTATCATGTGCTGTATAAGAGACTCAGTGTGTTCTATAAGTGTTTTAGGACCATCTTGGCTAGCTCGAAGGGTGTATGTTGCTGGTTCTCCTGGTCAGGGAGTGATCTGGATGCACTCTCCCTGTTCCAGTCCCTAAGTAATAAAAGCCTAGTGACCCAACCCCGAGAGTGTGGTGTCCTCCTTGTTCGTCATGTTTTACTGCAGCAATCCTTAAACCCCTCCACACAAAGAGACTACACCAACCACAGAATGAAAGCATTTTTCCTGGCAGCTAGTCCATTCCAAGAGGTCTGTTCATTGTTACGGACACTGTCGATTTCTGCACTGAGGAAATTATCCTGGAGAAGCTTTATTTGGAGCTGACTTCTTTGAAGAGGAGCCGATACCCTTGTGGAAAACTTAGAAACAACCCAGTTCTGCACATATCATACTAGCTTCTGGCTTTCCTCTTACTTTTTCTGCTGACATGAGACTAGATAGGCAGTATGGTTCAGTAGTTAGGGCACCATGCTGAGACTCAAGAGACGTGGGTTCTAGTCCATGACACTGACTGACCTGGTGTGCTGTGACTTTGAGCAAAACACTTGAATGCATTTGTGCTTTCCTCCCGTTGTTTCCGAGGAAAGCCAGTTCCTCACAGATAGAACTTTGTGTGTCAACAGCATCTACAAACCATCTATCAAAGCAGTTATATTAGATGGGACATGTAGGTACTTCCATACTATAAACAACCCAATCCTTGTTGCCTTTTAAGAGCCCTTCAGTTCTACCTGTTCCTTTTCCAAATGCAGTCAGGTGTCTCTGCCACAATCAGAAGAGGCTCTGTATTAACTAAGCGGCTTCCCACGTGACCGGCAAGAAGGTGTTATTACACTGTAGTCAGTGCACATTTCACGTTTGAAACACATGCCTTATGTGGTGAGTATTTGAAGCTGGCTACTCACTCTGCACAGCGGGCCTGAAAGCAATTAAGAAACTGGGCTTTGTGCTTGTCAGTTGCACCAATGGGGAGGGTTGCCATGAAGAGGGACCTTTCTATGGTCAATTTCACCAGCAGGGCTTTTTTGGGCTTCCTGCTTACATTTATGCTACCACCGTCCAATGGTCAAAGTTGTGGATCCTGGGGGGTGGAGATGGGGTAAACCACAATACCCCCTTGTGGTCAAAGTTCATAGCATGACAGCATAAAAACAGAAGAGCATGATCGTTTTACACTGTTCCACCACACGGAACGAGATTGCAGCAAGTGCTATGTGGTTAACACAACATTTAGAGGCACCCGGTGTTATGTGAAATCCTTACCACTTCCTGTGCTCCTTGATGATTTCTTGTTCTCTGTCACCTGATGCAAGGGATGGGCCCCCGAAATGCAGGGAAATCAGCAGCTGTGGGTAGGGTATACCTTGCGGTTGGTCGAAACAAACGCAGATTACAGAACAAGTAGTGAGTTTGTAAGGGCAGGGGGGAGGATGCAAGTAGCCATCAAATGTAAGCAGTAGGGATGGGACTCTCGGTTTCGGTTTTAACCGAAAGTGGCCGATAATGGCCACTTTTGTTTAAAACAGAGAGATCAGATAAATGGGATCCAAGAGGGCCCAAATACCAGATTGGATCTTCCCACTGAAATCCTCCCATTGAATTCGTGGGAAGAGCCGGGGGGGAGGGAGGGGAGGTTCCGCCCACTCACACTTCACTCCTGGGCCTTGGTGGGTGGGGGTGAGGATCCATAACCCCTAAAAACTCCACCTGTGGGGGGCCTGGTTTTACCTCACCTCCATCCCGCGGAGCCCCTGTAAAGTTACCGTTGCAAGTCTGGCGCTCTGAGAAATGCTGCCATATTGGCAGCGCATATGCACAGAATGGCCTCAGCAGCCATTTTGCACATGCGTGCTGCCAATAGGGCAGTGTTTCGCAGAGCTCCGGACCGGCGACCTAGAAGAGAAGAAGAACAGCTGCTGCCGGAGGCCTGGCCTCCTCTGCTGCTGCTGGTGGGAGCTGGCTCCGCTGCCAGGTGGCCAGGTATTTTCCGCCGCGCCCCACAGCGGAGAAGGCCCCGCGGCCTGGCAACGGAGCTGGTTCTGGCCAGCAGCAGAGGAGGCCCGTCCACAGATAGCGGAGCTGGAAGCTCAGCCGGTGGCCGTGACCCCCACACTCCAGACCCAGACCAGCAACGGTAAGTAACTTTACGGGGATCCTGGGGGGTGGAGATGGGGTAAAGCCAGGCCCTGGTGGGCAGGGGTGTTAGGGGTAATGGATCCCCATCCCCACCCTCTAAATCCAGGAGTGGGGTGGGGGGGAAGCCCGTTTTTTTTTCTTCTCTCTCTGCTCCCCTGTGTCTTGGAGTTGGAGGGTGGTTCTCTTTCCCATTGACGTCAATGGGAAAAAGAACTGACACCAATAAACCCAATACCGATACGAGATCTGAGACACAGCGGACCTGAAAGAAACTGAAACCAATAATTTTCCCTGAGTGACAGTCCCACGCCACTCCTAGTAAGCAGGCAGCATACTGAGCACCCATCAGAGCTTCCAAGGAGTTTTCCTCCTCTTATTTTATTCCCACAGGTGCTTCTGCTCTGTACCATGCTGTGACTCAGCCATGTCCATGGATGTGCCTGGGAGAACTTGCTGGAGGAAATGAGACTTCCTCTGCACGCAGAGCTGCCATCTGGCCCAATGGATCACATATGGAAATGGCTTCCTCCTGCTCCTCTCTGCCCATCTCTTCACTAGTCCAGCAGGAGAGACCATGGTGGCACACTTGTTGCACAGAAGCTTGGAAGCAGTCCAATGCCACACGCATGTATAGCAAGATCACAGGGGCAGCTGGGTGAGCGCAGAAGGAGATCTTCACACGTGCGGAGGCACTAGGCAGATGCAGATGAAAGAAGCCCTCAACTAGGAGGGTAATAAGAAACAGCTGCTGTTGTTGGGGGCATGAGTAGCAGATGTCACTCATTCCCTTCTTACAGTGGCCAAATGGCAACAGAGTTTCCTCAATTTATATAAGGAAACAAGATTTGATTTTGGCCCCAGAAAACTGGAAGCTTCCACTGGAAAAAGCATCAGGCCTTCCTGAGGTTTTTCTTCAAACTGTTTTGCTAGAATCAACCTGGACATCTTGACTAAACAGGTTTCTCCTCATGCAATTTCGAAGCAGTTTTAGGCTTCGGGTGACTCAGAAATAAGTTGTTCTCACAGGAATTCAAATGCTCCAAGCAAGCATAGATGAAGTTATAACTTATAATGAAAACAAATATTGGTACATCTTCATCTCTCTCCCTGTAAATCAAGGAAAGGGAAACTTTTCTCTTCCATGGGGGCACTTTAAAAATAGGTATGGGCCAAATAGCACTGGGGGTGGAGGGATTACTTTAGGGGTGTGCTCTGGAAAAGGGAAGTCCAAATCATGGTTCTGTGCCATGGATCTATTCCTTATAAATAAGTGCATGCCCTTATCCCTGCTCTTTCCCTCTTGATGGGAGCACCAGGGCCGGCCCCAGGCATGTGCCACATGTGCAGCTGCACATGGCCCCGTGGCCAGCTGGGGCCCCGCGCTTGCATGGCTGCCCCCAATAAGTTCTTCTGCCTCCCCTCCCTGGCTCCAGTCCCCATCCCTCACCTGCCTCTGCCTCCTAGGGGACACTGATCAGACTGGGAGATAAAGCTGTTTGTTTACAAACAACTCCTCCCCATGTGAGTGATCAGAAGGTTATCATCTTCTTGTAAAGAAGGTTCTTTGAGATAGCTCCCAACATTCTCACAACTGGCTTCTGCATGCTCATCCTATTAAAAAAAACAGACCACATGATGGTCTCGAGCTCCTCTAGTATAAAAAGCACTCTCCCACTCAGAATGACAGTTCCTTCCAACTCTTTCTAGGAATATAATTTTTAAAATCCATGCGGGGCTGGAAGGGTGGGTGTTGTGAGAATGTTCAGAACCATCTCAAAGAACCTTGTCTACAAGGTAGCAACCTTCTGTTCTTCGAGTGGCTCCTCACAGGCTATTTTTACATGGCTCCACCGGGTTGGGGTGTGCGTGTCTGTGGATGTGCCGGGGCATGGGTGGGGCATGCACACACATCCCCACTCACCACCCCCCCCACTCATCCACGCCCACGGAGTAACTGCCGTTTCCCCCGGTTGCTCCGTGCGTGGGGATGAGTGGGGATGCGTGTTAGGCGGGCGTACATACACCCCTGAACTGGATATATCTTTTCATGGCATAATGCGCTTAATAGACTAGCATTTTGGGTGTCTTGTGTGTTTGATAGCAGCACCTCTGGACCGGTTGCACCACATGCGTACACAAGGCACAGTCGGCACTGGGAGCAAGAAGCAACAGGCCCTGGAGGCCAGGCTGGCTAAGCTCACCCCCTCCTCCAGTAAGGCAGTGGACGCAGTCAGTCTCTCTGTGTCTGCCTCGCTGCCCGCCCAGCTGCCTCTGCAGTGGAACCACTCCTGGAGTGGTGGTAGACGCTCGGCTGGGGAGGGGGGGGCGGTGGGGGAAGCATTGGGAGGCCATGCTTGTCTATGGTCACTCGGCTGAGCACCAGGTAAGGCAGCCAA
>QEPC01013222.1:1451027-1464808 GCA_003113815.1 Sphenodon punctatus
GGGGGGGGGGGGGGGGGGGGAGAAGCATGGGGAGGAGGTGATGCTTCTCCATGGCTTCTCAGAGAATGAAGAATGGGAATCCTTCCTGTCCAGAGTAGTAAATATTATGCAAATGTATACATTTGCATAATTATGTGGAGCCTAATTATACAAATTAGGCCCCGCACCAAGACTTCCCACATGGCCTCACGAACCCTGGGGCCAACCCTGGCAAGCACATTTCAGTGCCTGAGGGTAGGGACTGGATCTCTGAGTCAAGATCCAGGAACTGGAAAGAGGCTAAATAAAAACCAACTGTGGGCCAGATTTGGCCCATAGATTAGGACCATCTCACCTCTGCTATATGGCAAAGATAGGGGCCCTGTATTGGCTGAGTGAGTGTTAGTCAAGGGAAGCTCTACATTTATTGAATGGATCTGTAGGGTTGCTACCTATGCAAAGTTTTAAGGAGCACTTATGGAAAAATAGGTGTTGCAGGCCCTGCGTTGGTACCTAAAGCCCCGCAACATGTATTTTCCCAGAAGTGCTCCTTAAAAATTTGCATAGGTGGCAACCCTAGGATTTGGTGATGAGGGACGCCATGTGCAAGACTTTTATGATGTCCCCATACACAATCTTTCACACAGACCCCAGCCCAACTCCAAAACCACTGCTCCCGTCCAGCTCCAGATACTTTGGTTTCACAAATCCAGTTTGAAAAATAATGCGCAAGCCGCAGGGCGCTGCTGTTTTTAATGGTGGCTGGTGACTTCCAGTGCGTGTAAATGCCCCCCTCCCCCTGCAACTTTTTAAAAAGCAGATTTTTTAATCTGCTAAATTGGCCTGCGAGTCTAAAAACACCCATTGTTTGGATTATTTTTCCCTATGTGCATCACTTTGCACTTGTCCACATTCATTTTCATGTGTCATTTAGATGGCCAGTCACCCACGATCCTCCTGCAATTCTTCACATTCCACTCAGGGTTTAACTACCTTGAATAAGTTTGTGTCAGCTACAAATCGGTTCACCTTAATCTTTACTGCCTTCTCTGCTACTATTTATCATTTCTATAGCATTGCTAGGTGTACACAGTGCTTTACAGTCACAGATGATCAGAGACAGGTCCTTGTCCAGCAGACATACAAGGATGAGGGAAACAGACACACATATTCCCATTTTACAGATGGGGAACTGAGGCGGAAAGGTTGCGACTTGCCCAAGGTCACCCAGTGAGTTAACTGATTAGGGTGAAATTTGAACCCTGGTCTCCCAAGTCCAAGTCCAGCACCTTATCCGCTACACCACGCTGGCTCTCAGATCATTCATCAGCTTCTCCAGATCATTAATGAATATATTAAATAACAACAGTCCCAGTACAGATCTCTGTCTCTTGGGAGAAGTATTCTTGGGATGGGGAGGTGGGGCTGGACAGGTCTGCCCCAGAGCTCCGTCAGTAGGTGGGTCCTGCCCTGTCCGACTGCGTAGCTCTCCAGTACCCTCAACCCCACTCGGATAAGCCTTGCCTCTATGCAGGGCTGAATCCAGGCAAGTGCAAACTGTGTGACTGCACAGGGTTCCCTATATGTTGAGGGATTACCTAACTGAAAACGTGAGTGTGTGAAGCACTGGTATAAAGCACAGACCTACAGTGTCAAATATCGGGAGCCCTGGCCTGTGTGATGATTCAGAACTGAGCCCCCAACACATGGGGCCCATGAATAAACTAGAAATAACCTGTGCATAACACCTGGGCCTATGGAGTTTGCAATGCATGGAGCCCTCGCCCTGCAGTGGGTGTCATGTTTAACAGAACATCACCAATTAATTATGGTAACATATTTTTCCTAATGGGTGAGTCAGTGTGTGTCCCTCAAAAATTCCTTTTAGGTGCACATCCATGCCATCATTTCACACAGGGCCCTAATTTCCCTGGATCCAGCACTGCCCCTACACCTCTTCATCAGAGAGCCCTCGCCCAGTGACCCCTGCCTCAATAACCCCCCACTTCAGTGCTGCTGGCCTACCTGTTCCCCCACCCCTGCTGCTTAGGGCAGCAAAAGGGCTAAGGCTCATCCTAGCTTCTCCCATGCAACTTTGACAGTACAGCTCAACCCTGACTTGCATCGCCTCCCACCAGGTCTACCAAAGCACCTCTGTCATGACTTGTGTAATACTCCCCCCACCCCCAATGTAAACCTAGCTCTGCTAATGCAACTCGCATCTGTACGTTTACTGCCAGGGCTGTATTAAGGTAAGAACTGGTTTTGTGGATTTTGCTGTTGGGGATATTAAAAGCCAAGGAAAGAAACATTGCAACTAGAGCAGACTAGGTCCACAGAATCTCCTCGCTTCCAAGGCACGTACGTGGCTGTGGCTAAAGGCTGCATGAAAATAATGGTCAGTGACTCAAAACGTCTATCCCAATACCATATGGCTAAATTTGGCTAACAACGTGGACTTAATTCCTGACCCAACCCATTCAGGATAATAAGGTAAGCTGGTCACTTTCAGTCCAGGGTACAATTAGAGGATACAGTGGTTACGCCATCCCTCCCTGTTTAATTGGGTTTAATGTTCAATATTCCTTCACTTTGCAGCTGGCTAGGAGCATTGTGTTCATTATTAGTTTAAATTATAGCCTCCCTAATGATGGGAATGCCCATTGGCAATGACTCATGTTTGAGAAACAGGGAGAAGCAAGGAAAATGATGAAGCGTGGCAGTATTATCCACAGTCACTATTTTAGGCAGTTAGAGATCTCCCTACCATGCTGCTTTACCATTTTGGCTTCTAGCAGGGACAGTTCACAAAGTTGGTTTTGGGAGAGCACATTTTGGGGAACACTCATTAGAAAAGTCCTACAGTAATATACAAATGTCATTAGGTAGGTTATTATTATTACTAATTATTTACAGCCCCAAACCCTGGAGCCCGTGCTCAGACCAACTCCTGAAACATCATACTTTGATGTGCCTTGTACATTGAAGAATGTCATTAGGTAGGTTATTATTATTACTAATTATTTACAAAGTGGCAGCAATGTGGCCGGTGCTAAACAGTCAGGATTATAGAGACAGGACAGAGATGACTAGAGCATGGACTAAAGTCTTAGTCTAAGCTGTGGAGCTGGAAGGTAGGGCCAAATTTTAACAATATTATCCAAGGAGAAGTGACTGGCCTTAGTAACAGACTGAACACATGCTGTAAAGGAAGGTGGAGTAAAAGATTAATCCTAGGCTACAAGCCTAGGGTACAGGCTGGATGAGGACACTATCAAAGGAGACAGTGAAAAGGGAGAGAATGGTTTACGGTGAAAGAAATTCAGTCTTGGATAGGACACTGAAGTTGCAAGGCCCCAACCCTATGGCAATATAATTCTTCATTTTGCATCATGATGGCTACAGGTCAATGATTTAAAAAAGTGTTGCCTCAATGGTCCTGTTTTTGGATTTCAGTATGATTCCAGACAGCAACAGAAAGATGCAATTTATACCAGATAGAAATCAGAATGGTTGTGGCCTCAGCTACAGCTACCGTGACCCTATTTGGGATTACAATCCACACTTTGGGAACCTCCGCTATAGGTATATAGGCCCTACAGTTCTCAGTGAGCGAGGGGGGGGGACATGACTTTTCCCTTCCACAGGCCATTTTGAAAATTAGTACAAACTCCATGGGCTAGATAGAATTTGAAAGAGTGAGTGTGTGTGAGGGGTAGGGTTTAAGATAAGAGCTGTGCTCAGGATGGGGGAAGGAGGGGAAGGGTCCAGTTCATGAATCTGTATCTTGGATTCACCCCCTAGATAGCATGCTTTCATCCTTGTTCCCTTCTCCCTGGGTGTTAACAAGCATGATGGCAGCCCGCTTCGGCCTCCACCACGTTTGTTGGAGTCCCGCCAGATTTTTGCCTAGGATTGCTCCTGGGAGTGGTAGTGTCTAGCCTGCGCTGTGATCCCAGAGCTCTGCCCATCAGGCCAGAGTGGGCTATAATGTTGGTTACAACCTGCCTGGGCCAGATTGGGTCTGCTATGGTGACCATCATTGGCCACCATGGCTGTCTGTCATGGTGGGGGGTGCTGGGTGCAGCATGGGGATGGGGGGTCACAGCTCCCCACCCTTGCCTGGTGGCCCAAGCTGCTGACATGTTTAATGGCTGGCCAGACCCAATCCTAACTGTGTTTCCAGCGGTTTCCTGGTCCGGATCACGTTGTAATGGCAGCACTCCACGATCCGTTCTGTTAACACCCCCTGAGTACACTCCTTCAGTGCTTGAGGGTAGGGATGGGATCCATGAGCCGGACTCTGAAGTTGGTAACGGACCAAATGAAAAATAGCAGTGGGTCAGATTTGCCGGCCGAAAGTTCCTTGTTCCAGATTTAAGCACATGTTTAAGACCCGCTGAATTCAATGAATTAGTCAAATGCTTAACCTTCAGTATATATCTTTTCTTGGCTAAACACAGGAAATGGATTGTAGTTTTGCAGCTGCAGGGACTCAGCCCCACAAAATATACAACCCTCCCATAACTGGTGTTAAAGTCGTAAAATCTTATAAAAGGAATTTAGAAAGTTCTGTGCAGTAAGTACCCAAACCAATGAATTCTAGTTTCTTATGAGGGGGAACAATGCTCCATGTAAGTCATGGGATTTTTTGTTCGCATAAAGGCATGCATCTCCCTTCCACGTGCACCTGTTATGAAAATTGGGTGTGTCTTATGTTTTCGAACCTTTTACCTCTTTGCCAAGTTTGGTTGAAATTGGTCTGTGGGAGAGATCCTCCTTTTCCTTTCCTCCCTGAGCACACCCCTTAAACACCCAACTCCTATGTGGCCTACAGAGCTTCCATCAATTTTCAAAGTGGTCCACAGGAACGAAAAGACCATCTCTGGCCTCTGGTCTATCCAATGCACTCTCCTCTCAGTGCAAGAGGTTCCCTGCGGGTGGGCGGGGTCGCCCTCCTCAAGGTCCCCCGTCTTTCTCGGGTGTTGACCTTGCGGCGGGCATTCTCTGTGGCCGCTCCATGGTTGTGGAACTCCCTGGTGTTGGAGGTCCACCTGATTACTGACCTCCCCTCTTTCCATAGACAATGTAAGACCTGGCTGTTCTGCCATGGTTTTCCTGGGGGAAAGGGGGTGGGGGGTATGTTGTTTTTTATATTGTGTTTTAATAGTGTTTTAAATCATATTATTGTTGTTTAAAATTGTTTTAATATGTTTTAGCCACCCCAAGATGCTTTTAGCAGGAGGGAGCGGCATACAAGTTTTATTATAAGTAAATAAATAAATAAATTTTATACTGTTTAGTGTAATATTATACTGTTTAGTCTATCTTTAAAAAAACTATGAGAAAGTTTGCACAACTTCTCCTGAGTGAACGTGCTATGGATTTTTCTGTAGCAGCTTGACATTCTCCAGAATCCTCCCAAGCATGATCTGCTTCCATGACAAACATCTGAAGAGAACTCTCTTCAGTCCCACACAAGTTGACGGAGGCGTTGTGGTTTGCGTCTTGTAAAATGCTAGGGGTATCCTATGGGATATGGTTCCCATGTGGCTGTCATGCATGCAGTTGCAAACACCCCAGTATCCCATAACTCCCCTCTGCTCATGCACGTGTGTTTTTCCTAAAGATCTATACGTGTAAAAAACAAATCAATCATTTTACGCTCTGCTATAGAAAAAAAGCAGAGCTCCCTGGGATTAAAGATAAGCACGCAGCTCATGGTAGTTGTAATAACTGCTATTTCTGGAGAGGCCGGATTCCCATTGAATGGTGCAAATGGACTTGGCTTAAAGAAACAAGTTTAGGAATACATGCAATCTCTTCTTCAAATCAGTTTCAGGCAGCTTTACTACCATGCCCTTTGTAAACACATTATAGCAGGCCAAAGCACAAGACTAGGAGGAAGGAGTCCTGTGTTCTATTTCCAGCTTTGCCATTGACCTATCGTGCGATCTGCTTGGACACATCATGCTGCGCTTCCCCTTCCAATCTTTTGTCGAGAGCCTCCAGGCTTTGCCAAAATAGCAACTATTAAATCTGTCGTTTGCAGAAGTCTCTATCAGACCACACACAGTACACATCAGTGTGCAAGACGTATCTTCCGCATCCTTCCTGTCTGCTCTTGGGTGAGTTAGATGTATGTACATCATTTCTGTACCGTAAGACAATGTGGAACACTAGCCCCCTCTACTGGTGTGTTGGTGCCAGACCACCCACTGATAAATCAGGGCTTTTTGGCTCAGAAAGGATAAAGGTTCATGCAGCTGGAGCAAGAGGTCCCCAGTTCAGGACCTTCCCATATGCTTGCCAACACCACACCCAGAAGCATTAGATTTCAAGTGGGGTCACATAGGGGAATGTAAGGTAGGTGGACTAGTAAACCTCTGGTGGGAAATGCTTCCTTTGCAAGGAGGAGAGTGCAGCACAAGAGAGCATGGCACACTACTTTTTTCTAGTGGTGCAATGATAGTAAACCATCCACATGTTCATGTGCCCGCTACCCTGTGGAGCCAAGGGAGATCTTTTGGCTCAGAGGGTTGAGGCTCCTGCAAGTGGAGCAAGAGATCCTCAAGTTCACTGCTCCTGCTGACAACTCAGCCAGGGGTATCATGGTAAGTTTCCTTGGCTCATGTGGATCTCAAACTAGCTTTCACCCCAGAGGCAGTAAGGTGGCATATGAGGAACATAGCCTTAACTAGGCTCCAGTGCCTATGTCCAGATGCAACAGTGATTTTCTGGAGCTGACTACAGCCCCAAACCCTGGAGCCCGTGCTCAGACCAACTCCTGAAACATCATACTTTGATGTGCCTTGTACATTGAAGAATTCAGTAGTTCTTTCTATAAATACAGTGCTATTGTTTGCATTTTTATTAAGTAAAATGATATCAAATGCTTGAGTACTAGGTCAGTGCTTTGTAAATGGTGAAAAAATGACTGTCTATCCATAAAAAATGCATAACCATTACAAATAGGGATAAATACAAAACAGACAAAAGAAACATGACCGTGTATAATGCATGTCAGGATTAAGATTCTGTCCTTAGATGGTGTGACTTCTACATGGTGTCCTGACCCCCCACCCCCTATTTGGGAGCCTCCGTCTAACCCTCTTTCCTTCAGAGATGTGTAACCCTAAAGGTTACAGCATGAGAGGGCAGCTACAAGGAACCCAAAACTTAAAATGACATGTTTGAAAGGTAAAGTATGGAGCATGGCTGGAGATTTCTGCTCACTTGACAATACTGATTAACCCTTAAATCAGCATTTCAATTTTATCTGCCATTGATCTTCAGAGAATTAAGAAGCAATGCAACATTCTTGTAAAATCCTCCTTACTTTTCTTGCTTCAAAGAGCAATCTAATTGGCTCCTGTCAGAGATAGATGAACTGCTCCAAGTGCTAAAAGCAACGCATACCACCACTACGAAGTAGAGAACATCTGACTTCAGCATGTACGAAGCATTTTTAGTAACATTTTAGAATGGAATTAATCATTGTTGATAAATCCTAAATACCTCCTTCACAGCCTACTGAACTGCCTACAGCGGTGATGTATGCCAGTCTCAGAATGAGAGCCAAGTTGGTACGCTTGGGTCTGTTTTTTAACTAAACACTGTTGTTTCAAATGTCTGAAAATGGAAGGGAAATAACTAGATGATCAATATTCAATGCTTGACAGTGTGCTGCCCTGGGCCACAGACAGAACATACAGAACCTAAGCCTTCAGAACGTCCAACATCACAAAATGAGGATTCTGAGGAGAGCAACAAGGCCGACAAAGGGTGTCCAAAGAAGTCCTAGGGGAAAAGGTTGAAGGAAGTGTGCATATTTAGCCTTAAGGAAAGATGAGTAAGGGAAGACTGATAGCATTTTCAAATATCCAAAGGCCTACCTGCCACAAAGATGGCAGCAAGAGACTGTTCTCCATGGCTACAGACGACTAGGTTAGAGATAATGGACTCCAAGTACAAGAAAGTAGATTCTGGTTAAATATCGGGGGGAAAACTTCCCAGCAGTAGGAGCTGCACGACAGTGGGAACAAGTTGCCTATAGAGACTGTAGACTCTCTGTCATGGGGGGGAGGGTTTCAAAAAGAATCTGAACAGGCATTGGTCGGGGATGTCGTAGCTGTAACCGCACACCAGCAACGCGACGG
The DNA here is from genome assembly GCA_003113815.1 of Sphenodon punctatus. NCBI lineage: Eukaryota > Metazoa > Chordata > Lepidosauria > Sphenodontia > Sphenodontidae > Sphenodon > Sphenodon punctatus. The sequence goes on from QEPC01013222.1 coordinate 1,459,166, forward strand.
CTTAGACTGGAAAATAAAGACTGAGGGAGGACAGCATTTGTTGAGGGAACGAAGTAGTGGATCCTAAAAGTACCTGAAGAATAAATAAGTATTAAGGTGCTTTTTAAAAGGGAGGAAGGGAAGAAATGAGGAGATGAGCAGTGGAAGGGAGCAAGCTCCACATTGAGGGGCCCACCACAGCAAAGGCCCAATCGCCAGCAGACAAGGCATGATGATGGGAATCTTCAAACAGCAGGGGATTAGGGTGGCAATAAGTACCATCCAGAATCGATATAGTTACGATTCTAGGGCGTGGTTTTCTGACACTGAGCTGGGGGTTGGACTAGATGACCTCTGAGGACTCTTCCAACTCTAAGGTTCTGTTACTCTGTGGCACGTGCATTACCGGGTTTGCTACTTGCAGGTTGAGTAACAGACACTGCTTGCACAGGCCCTTCCAATCTTTTGTCGAGAGCCTCCAGGCTTTGCCAAACAACTATTAAATTGGTCATTTGCAGAAGTCTCCATCAGAGTATACTACACATCCATGCAGGAAGCCCTGACCCCTGAAAGGGACCTTCTGTTCAACTGGTCAAAAACTATAGTAACATTTTCACTTTTCTAATGGGCGAGTCAGTGCATGCCCAAATATTCCTAGGGTAGGCAGTGGCCCACACCACTATTTTGCACACGGACCCAACTTCCCTGGATCCAGCACTAGTGTGCAGAGATGCATCCCATCCAAATGGGCTGCAATTTGAACCCTGGTAGAGACTGGCAGATCTGTTCGGTTACAAAAGAAATCCTACCCCTTCTCCCCCTACAACCGTGGTCAAAATCATCTGAACCATTAGTTAAAAAACCAAGAACTCTAAAACCAACCTTTTCAGAATTGAAACATTTTGTTACCTTCCCTTGCTCAATTACTTCTCATTTTTCACTCACCTCTTCAAATTTCAGCCAAATTCATCCACAAGGCAGGCTTCTCTTACAGCAGTGGTTCCCAAACTGGGGTCCGTGAAGCATTCCTTGGGAGTCCGCAGCATGACCCAGCTGCTGCAAGTCACGTGGTTGTGAAAATGTATGCAAATTAGTTGGGGGTACTTGGCTCTTTGCTAAAGTTGAAAAGGGGTACAGTTAGCCACAAAAAATTTGTGAACCACAGTTTTACAGCATTCCCAGCCTGAAGAAAATAAGGAAGCATTATGGGAAATGCTGCAAGAAAACCGGTTCTTGTGGAGAAATTCCAGCCATAGTTTGGCAACCCCAAATGCTTGAACATACATCTGTTGGAACCAAAACCATGCTCCAAAACTTTGAAGTTTGCCTGTGATCAGTGCCTAACACACCACAGGATGGAAGAGGGGAAACAAATCAAACATGAACTGTTAAAGCTAATAAAAGCATAAACTCCATATTAGTACATTTTTCTGCTAACACTAAAATGATGTAGGAATTTTAAGGGAGACCAGGATATTCACAGGAGACTACTAATGGTATTCCTCTCCTTTTCTCTATGGTCCTAAGGGAGGGCACCCAAGGAGAGCAACCACATTTGGGAAAGGAGTGAAGAACAAATTTTAGATATTTCTGAAGTCAATCTATGTATTTATCGGGTGGGGGGAGACTATAAAGTGGACACAGTGAATGTTTTCTTAAGGCTTGTTCTCACGGACACTCTTTTGGAGGCAAGTACCTCCTAACTCATTTTAGCTACCCGCAGGGTTGCCAACTAGGCAAAATTTTAAGGAAGGCATACGAAAAATACATGTTGCAGGCCCTGCATTGGTACAGAGCCAACACAGGGCCTGCAAGATGTATTTTCCGTACTCCTTCCTTAAAAATGTGTCTAGGTGGCAACTCTAGCTACCCTGCTTATGGGAAAAAGAGGTTAAAGTGAGGGGAAAGGGGAAGTATTTACCACTTCAAAGAAGCAGGGTTAAAGAAGGGAAGGCAGCTCCTACTCTAGGGGGCTTGCTCACATGAAGCTCTCCTCCCCGAAGTTCCTTTTGTTCCAAAAGGAAGACATTATAAGGGTTACTGCATTTCCCACAAACATTGCTCAAGCGCCCCCTGCTGGCAGTTTCCTGTAAATCCCCAAATTCAGAGTATGGGAAAAACTATTTAAATCCCTGGTTCTCCCTGCTCATGGGAATGAAGGCAGGGAGAAGTAATTACTCCAAAGTACATACTTTTACTTGTGAGAACCACCTCTTAACGAGCAGAAGACACCCTTCCATGGGAAGCTGATCTTTATTGTCTGCAGCCCTGACCTTTGCAGTGAGGAGCCAATCCAGCCAAACTTTCATCCCAAAGTTGAATCTGAATGCAAACTCAAGCCTTGATCCTGCACTGAGTCTGCAAACACTAGGGCTGAAATGAGATTTTGCCAAACAGGAAATCTCATCAAAATCCCAGTTCCCAATACCATCCCAGCTGAATCGAGAACCTCTCGGTAATGTCTTGACCGACATTTCGTTTCTTGATTTATTGACTTTCTGCTTTCCAGGATCTGGTTTACTGCTTTGTCGCCCATTTCAAATACTGAGGCAATACTGAAAAAAATACCCCGTTTCCCCTTGTACTTCCTTGTCACCCATTGGCTGGTACCCAGATTCCTTTTCTCATCTACAATCTAGCTGCAGATTGGTCAAAGCAAAGGGAACAACATAGAACAACAATTCTGACTGGAGACACTGGAGGTTGAAGCTGTTCACAGAGTGATGTGAAAAACAACAAACCCAGAAGTAAAATGGTACCTACCCTTGGCAATGCGGTAAGGAGTAAATGAACGGTACACAGTGTGTGGTAAACTGGGACGAATTGACCCCAGTTTCAGATATTAAAATTTCTTGTAAGCAGCAGCTTAGATGCTCATTTCAGCCCTAGCAAACACTGAACTTGTTGCAGAATCAGGGACTAAAGGCCTGATCCTGCAACTCCTAGTGTGGAATTCAAACTAAATCCAAGAGGAAATGAAGGAAGGTGCTAAACGCCTTTGTGGAAAGCCTTAGCTCAGCTCATAATCTTCATCAGTTACAAGCTGATGAAGCCCCACCAGTCCGGCTGAGAGATATGCTTAAAATCAGGGGAGAGGAAATAAATGAGCAAACAAGCAAGCCATTACATGCTCTCCTGGATCTCATTTATTAAGTGACTATAAAAATAAAATCATATAGGTGCAGAGGCACCACCAGGGAGGAACCATCTCGATCAGCAGCAGAGTTAAGTGTCTTGTAAACAGATTTCTTACAAGCAGGGAGCTCACTGAACCACCAAATTAAAGATTTCTAGAGGAATGCATAGTACCTAGAGAGCGCTTAGCATCCAAAGTGCTTTGCAAAGGTGGGTGCACACATCATCATTGTGCCCACTTCTCAAATAGAAAGAGACACCCCAAAAAACCTGAGGAACTTAATCAAGTGCAAACGAAGTAGGCTTTGGAACCAACACACTATCCTCACCGGGACGGCTTGTGCTCTGTCAATTCCCACTCGGCAATGGCAAAAAGCACATGGAAGCAACTTTGCATTAATGAAAGTTTTAGAAACAATGATATATTGTTCCTAAATGATATATTATTTCTATCCATGGCAACCTGTAACTTGATAAAATATAAATCTTTTTTCATTTAATACAGTACATGGCATTTTTCCTAAATTGCACCAGAAGTAATTTGGAAGCACTTTCAGTTGGTCTTATAGGCAAATAAGGAATTGAAAATCCTAGCTGGCACAGGCTTTCAATTCCCTTAATACATCTATATTGAGTCTCACTTTCACATTTCAGAGTCCGTGTACATCCCATTGATTAAGTAGTCCACTTGTGTGTAATCCTTCTTCTTGTAGCTCTCATAGGCCTGCATAGCAAATAAAACTACAATTGTTACAAAAAACAGGATGCCAAATAAAAGCACTGCCAAGAGGGAACTGGTGTCCACCTTGGTCAGAGGCTTAGGGGCAACCAGCACACTGTCACCAGCTTGTTGACTGTTGCCATGACCTGAGGCTGTTGTATGACTCGTAGTCAGAAAGGTATTAACTACTGGTCTTGTCCCTTCAGTGGTAGTCTCTCTTTGCTGAGTAGTTGCTGAAGTCTCTGTACCCTTTGTAGAGATTGGCTTATCCGGTGTGTGTGTTTTCCCCTCCGTTGTAGTTAACTCAGGCTCAGACTTTGATGAAGTTGACATGATTGACACACCAGCTGGAATTGCAGCTGTTGAAGTTATGCTGGTGATAGCAGAAGCCGTGGAACTAGTTATCAAGGTCTGCACACTGTGGGTGGTTGTTGCCATTGATGAATTTGACGTTCTTGAGCCATTTCCAGTAGTAGCAGCTCTATCCAAGGCAGGAGTGCTGGGTACAACAGTTGTATGGGGTAGCTCCGTAGTGGAATGTTCTGAAGGATTCATTGATTTGGTAGTAGTAACAATAACCTTGCTGGTACTGGGTGAAGGTTCTGGTGGGAATGTCATCTCTGCTTGTGAATCAGACGTATCGTTAGTTGCCTCTTTTGAGGGGGATGTACCATTGAGGATCAAAGCGGTAGCATTTGAAAGAGGAGAATTAGCTAGCGGTGTGGTGCTCATAGGGACGTGGGGAAGCACAGAGATATTTGGGGCTCCAGTTGTTGGTTTAATAAACTCACTTTGCATGGGTTGGATGGTGGTGGTAACAACCATAGTTGCTGTGGAGGTGGAAGTCATGGCAGAAGTAGTTGTGGCTACTGGCGTGGTGGTGGAAATATTCATTGTTGGAGTTATTGTAGTAGCAGTAAAAAGCCTTGCTTGGGTTGATAATGAAGGATGCACTTGTTCTTCTTTAGCTGTCTCATTGGTGGGTTTAGCAGTTGGCATCTCTTTTTCTGTAGTAGATGTTCCCAAATCTTTGCCTTGCTGAGGTGCATCTGCCTGCCTTTTCCTACGAAGGACAAATTCTGTACAAAAAAACAAACACATAATTAGGTTCAGAAACAGCAGTTTATTCATCTCTCATTCCCACAAATGCAAATCAAGTGTCACTCCTGAAGCGTGCTTTCTCTCGGCAGTTACTCCCAATTTAACAGCAGCATGAGAAAGATCACAAACATGGCATCTCTTCCCACCTCTAGATATTCGCTCTTGGTAAATTTCACCTTCTCCTGTGGTATCATCATCTCTGGATACTCTTAAGTGCCCCTCCATAACCTGGCACCGTAACTCATGGTAAGATGAGGTTGTAAGAATTGTGATAAGTCAAGGCAGAATACTGCCCTTTGGGTAGGACATGACTGGAAGCACCCAAGACCAGGAGCGGCTGGTGGGTTTTTAGTTTGGAGGGGCAGTAAGGCCGTCTAGCCTGCCGGCGGCAAAGCAGCCGGTGGGCCGGCGAGCTGGTGGGCGGAGCCAGGGCAACACTATGCGGAGCCAGGGCATAACCCAGCAGCAAGGAGTTCCCAGGGTTAACATCATATGGAAGAAAACACAGTCTACATGCACATAAAGCTTAAAATAAATAACATAGACCCCAAGCACAGGGAAACAGTGGCAAAACACTGGCCCAACCCAGCAGCAAGGAGTTCCCAGGGTTAACATCGGATGGAAGAAAACAGTCTGTTGCAGGGTGGGATGCAGGGTGGGTGTGGGTACGGAGTGTATGGGGGGTGGGGAACAGCCTAGGGGTGGGT
>QEPC01013222.1:1464843-1475578 GCA_003113815.1 Sphenodon punctatus
GGGGAACAGCTTTGGGGTGGGATGCAGGGTGGGAGTGGGTGCGGTGGGGGTAACAGCCTAGGGGTGGGGAGGGAGCAGGGTGGGGGGTGAGAACAGCCTAGGGGTGGGATGCAGCAGGGGGGGGGAACAGGCTCAGCCAAGGGGGTGATGGGTGGAGGGGGGCCCCCCTCCACACCCATCTCCCCCTTGGGGGTGGGGAGGTCGGGTATAGGGTGGGGGAGGGAAGGGTCAGCTTAGCTAACTTAAGCTTACCTGCACCTGTTTAGCAGGCAGCGGGAGCGGCAGCGCGCGGCATGACTCCTCTCTCTCGGGGGACTGAGTGAGGCAGGGAGGAAGCGCGCGGCATGACTCCTCTCTCTCGGGGGATTGAGTGAGGCAGGGAGGAAGCGCGCATCTCCCCCTTCCTGTCCCCCGAGTCAAGAAGCTATCTCACCAGGGCTGTCAGCGCGACCGCCCTGGCGAAATCTTCCATTGCGCTCAATGGGCGCAATGGAAGGCTGTAGCCCCTCCCTCCACCGCATGTCCCATACGTGCTGTGGATGGAGGAGTTCAGCCGCCCAACTCGCGGCTGAGCAGCTGAACGTTTTTGTCCCTTCAGGGACCCACTCCCTCTCCCAGCAGAGTGGGTGGGTCCCCGAAGGGAGAACGGGTTCAGAACTTCAGTGACAGCTACAGCAGCCTCTGCAGCAGCTCAGAGGCTGCTGTAGCTGTCATAAACGGCGGCGCAGGTTTTTTTTCTTTTTTAAAAACTGTTGAAGCCACGGCGGTGCCCCCGCAGGGCTTTGGGGGGCACCGCCCATAACGCCCTGCAGGGTGGAGCCGTCCCTGCCCAAGACTAAAGGGTCCAGTTGAAGCAGGGGAAGAAGCAACTGGCCAGTGGGGGTTTAAAAGGCATATAGAAAGCTTGAGTTTAACCTTCATAGGACCAGCACCGGGAGGAGATAAGGCTTGGACTAGAATGGCCTCAGGGGGCCAGGGCTCACTTTAGGCTTTCCCCATGGACAAAAGTGGCAAAGAGGCCAGAATTCACCTCAGAGTAGGGTTGCCACCTCTTGCGGTTTTGACCGACGCCCTCATTTTGGCCTATGGAGTGTCAGGGTCAAAGCCGTGAGAGGCGGCAACGCAACCCAATCTTGAAGCCTAGCACTAAAACAGATCCCCCTGGAGCTGACAGATGGAACCAGCAGGCTTGTCCAAAGCCCTGACCCTGTGTCACAGGGAGATGTCTGGCTGGAACACTCACTTGGATGGGCATACTGAAATCTGAGAAGAGCAGGGGGCCTGAGAAACAGAGGTTCTGAGGGTGACATCAGGACCTGCACACCGTGATTTTTAAAAATAAAGCACTTTGGAGGGAAGGAAAAATAATTGCAAACTGTGCTTTGTGAATCTGGTTCTGCAGGAACTTGCAGCCAGAAAAGGGATACGTTGTAACAGCTTCTCTCTGGGCCTCGAATCTCTGAAGTGAAAGGAGAAAAGTTCTCCAGAAATCAGTAAACAAGGGAACACTTTAACCCTCACATTTTGGTCTCCCATACAAAATAGGAGCATCAGCATGCTGCATTCTGACTTGACAAATGACTAGCCAAAATACGCTGTCCTTAATTTACAAGCAGGCCCTGAAGGCCTTTTTAAAGGCCCTAATTTCACATCTAAAAAGGGGAAATTTCCACAAAAGTTTTAAAAGGCTGGAACATTTTCCTCAAGAGTATGCTAATGTTACGGGCTTTTAGCTACAACAATCCCATAGGATTTTAAACATGAGTTTGGCTGATAAAATGGTGGGAAACCTTTGAAGAGACAAAACCACCATGATTCACCAATTTGGTTGCTTTTTTAAAAACCATATAGTGGCAATTTTACACACCCATTGCAAGACTGTCTCCCCAGTTCTCGTTGTGCTCTGTTTCGTTATGGTGTCACATTGGTTTTAATTCAAAGACCCAACTGCTGTAAAATCCATTGCTAGTGCTTGCTGCAAGAAGTGTGCCGATTACACAGGCAGCCTCCAGCTCCTGGCATAACATCCAGACAGAAAGCTAATGCCAAGGTTTGTGCTCCTTTCTCTAGAAAAATACTGATGTAAGGATTATTATTATTTTTTTAAAAAGGGCAGTACAATGGTAAAGATGGGGGATCCATTTAACAGGGGCGTTTTAAGCCAAGTTGATTTGAAAGGAGGCGGTGATGGGCTCTTTCCCTGGAGGTTTTCAAACAGAGGCTGGACGGTCATCTGTCAGGGATGTAGTAGCTGTGGATTTCCTGCATTGAGCGGGGGTTTGGACTAGATGACGTCTGATGTACCTTCCAATTCTAAGATTCTATGGTTTTATGAGAAGCCACATCTGTTTCTTCCAGTGACAATTCCAACAATGGCTCCTCACCCCCATACAGGTTGCTTATGGATGCTTTTCCTTAAAACCATCCTATTCTTCAGGATCTCCCACCTCCCCTTGTAACTAAGCATGTGCACCTGCAGCTTCTTGAATGTATGCATCTCTCCCTAGGTTACCCTCCCTTGTCCATCCTAGATTGTAAACCCCTTGGGGCAGGGACCTCTCTCTAACCACAACTGTTCAGCATCAAGTATATTGTTTATATAGCACCAAACAAACCGGTCCTGAAACGCAATATGTTCTAGACCCTTCATGCCGCAACTAGAGGTGGGACACTGGCAAGGTGTTCTGGAAAATAGATAATTTTAAGTCAGGCACCTAGAAGGTTCTGCTATTCCTTCCTGATCTCCACAGCTGACATCAGGAAGGAATTTTCCCCATGTCAGACTGGCAGCAGACTCAAAAGGGATTTTCTCAGCTTCCCCTGAACTATGGGACACAGATCACTTGCTTGAGTCATGTGAATAAGTCTTACTAAATTTCTCCTTGTTATTTCAGATGTTAGTATGACCTAGTCCTTTCTGCTTGTGGGAGATTTTATTATCTAGGCTCCATTCTTCTATTGGTGAATACATCTGGTGGGATGGTTTAGATATGGTGCATCTTGCCTCAGTGCAGCAGGTTGGATTAGTTCAGCGATTCTACAGGACTATGTATGAGCCATTTAGTTTAACACCAGCAGCCCTAGAAGGCAACAATATTACCTCCAAGGAGTTCTTTAATGTCCTGTGGGCTGGCATTCTGGCACACGCTGAGCTGGCGACAGCGTAAGAGGACACAGTGGTTCTGGTAGACCACTGACCAGTTGCAGTGATGATTACCTAAAACACAAGGCAACAAAAGTAGTTAAATAAAACATGATGGTTTAGAACGCAATGAACTCAGCGAGGTACTCCACTGGACAGGGATTTTACCTTGTTGGCAAAGTTATTAAATATCACTGCTAAGTTCCTTATTTTGCATGGAGCATGATAGGCTATATAAGAGTCTTATTTTCTGGTTTCAATTCCAAGTTAATTTCATAAGCATTTCATAATTTCATAAGCTGGACAGGATTCTGCAGTGATGCTCACAGGAAGTGTCAACCCTGGTAAGCCTCAGAATTGGCATTGGTGTTTGGTTGCAGTTCCCAAGGCCCCAGTGGGGACCTTTCTGCAAGGCCTTCTTCCCACTGGCACACAATAGGGAGGGCCCTGCAGAGCTGCCTCCTGGGAGGATGGGGGGCAGAGTGCTGCTTACATACTTGCCCTCAATGAGAATTAAGACCACAGCAAATCTGAAGCTTCAATTTTATGTAGTCAAATTTATAGGCTGCCCTTCCCAAAAAGGCTCAGGGTGGTTTACAATCATAAATACAGTAATAAAGAACAGCAGCCTTTTAAAAGGTAACTTTTTTTTTTAAAAAAACACACACACACACACACTTGGATAAGAAGTTTTGTTAACTAGTAGAAAAATGCGTGTTCATGCCTTGATGGCACAAAGACAGGAAGATGGAATTCTACTGGCTTCAGCGAGAGTTAAGGCACTCTATTGCTCAAGCACAATATTGTAGACTGCAATTTTGTACAGCAGCAAGCGCAATGTCTGCAATCATCAAGCTGTAATCAAGATGAATCTTTCTGGGGCTGAGCCTATTCTGGCAAGAGTCAGGAAGAAAATCCCAGGAAAATCTACATGCATACCTACGTAACTGATGCACTAGAGACTGTCCTATCCTTTCCAGTGTTCTTTATGGAATCATACAGCTTGAAGGGACATAAGAACACAAGTACCACCATACTGGCTCAGTCCAATGGTCCATCAAGCCCAGCATCCTGTCTCCGACAGTGGCCAATCTCTGTCTCTTGGGGGAAGTACCCAACAGGTCACAATGGGCAACCCATTCCCTGTTGTTCCAGCCCCCAGCAGTAAGAGGATATGTTCCCCAAACCTACTTGGCTAATAGGCAAGTATTACGTTCCCCAAACCTACTTGGCTAATAGCCATTCATGGAACTATCCTCCAAGAACTTATGCAATCACTTTTTAAAACTAGCTACGCTACTCGCTGTGACCACTTTCTCTGGCAGTAAGTTCCACAAGTTAATTGTGCTCCGAGTGGAAAAAAAAATACTTCTCTTATTTGTTTTAACTTCATGGAGTGTCCCCTTGTCCTAGTAATCTTGGAGAGGGTAAATAACCACTCCCTATTTACGTCTTCCACACCACTCATGATTTTATAAACTTCTATCATATTCCCTTTCAGTAATCTCTTCTCCAGGCTGAAGAGCCCTAACCTATCCAGCCTCTCCTTATATGGGAGCTGTTCCGTACCCTTGATCATTTTTGTTGGCCTTCTCTGTGCCTTTTCTAGTTCTACTATGGTTTTTTTTTTTTTTAAATGGGGCGACGAACTGCACACAATACTCCAGGTGCAGTTGTACCACAGATCTATATAGAGACATTATGATATTTTCAGTTTTATTCTCCGTCCCTTTCCGAATGATTCCTGGTTTTTTTTACTGCTGCGTGCACTGAACTGAAAATTTCAATGTATTGTCCACAATGACTCCAAGATGCCTTTCCTGAGAGGTAACTCCTAATTTAGATCCCAGCATTGTATACACACAGGTTTTGGGCTCTTTTTCCCTATATGCATCACTTTGCACTTGTCCACATTAAATTTCATCTACCATTTGGATTTCCAGTCACCCAGTCTCACAAGATCCTCCTGCAATTCTTCACAGTCTGCTTGGGTTTTAACTACCTTGAATAACTGTGTCATCTGCAAATTTGATCACTTCACTCCTTTCTCAATATCATTAAATTAATATATTCAACACCACTGGTCTTAGTACAGATCCCTCAACGGTCATTTTGTCAGATGCTGCATTGACACACTATCCCTAAACCACCCCGACAGATATCTGCCCAGCCACCTCTTGAAAACCTCCAATGAAGATGACTTCAAAGCAGCTTGCCCAACTGTTAGGTTGTGGGGTGGTAGATTTAAATTAAATATTAAGAGGAAATTCCTAAGCCCATTGTCTCTTGTCCTACTCTCAGTGGCAAAACAACATATTTTTTTAATATGGCAACCTTGGGAGTATTCAAAAACTTATTTTGCTTCTTAATCTTTTCTAGACTAAACATATGCAATTCTTCCAACATTTCCTCATGCACCTCATATTCTAAATCCTTTATCATCTGTGCTACTCCCCTCTGAATCTTCTCCACTTTGTCTATGGTTTTCTTAAAATATGGTGTCCAAGATTTGGCACAATTCTCCAGTTAAGGCCTAACTAGTGCAGAGTAGGCCTGTCCTACAAGTTCCTGCGCTTTGTAAAATACCACACTAGATGGTCATGACAAATACTATATTTCTGTGTCAACTGAAGCCTAAAATATATTTTATTACCCTGGTCAAGTGCTCAGTTAGTCCATAACAAATTGAAAGATTGTAATTACAAGAAAATAAGCCCAACAAAAACAGCTGTTGAAGAAGCCACTTTAAAGGGCAAAGAGACATCGCCTCAAATCTACTCAGTTAAATGCCAGCGCTCAGCTTTGAAACAGAACTTCTATATTATATTCTTAGATCAAAAAACCTTTGGTATAAGAGAGGAGTTAAGGCTCTTACAAATTCAACTATGCTCCAAAAAGCATGGAAATTCCCACCTTAACTTGAATGTCATGCAAGCAGTAAAGACATTGTACAGTCTCACATATTGTGCTCGCTTACAACTTTGGTTCCATGCGCCCACACCTTGCCTTGGTCTTTCAGCCTCAATCCTCTTCCTTTGCATGTTAGAGGCAACACTGAAGCTGACAAGCTCCGCCCTACCCCAACATTGGGTGAAAACAGACATGACGCTAACCACCCTTTAACCCCCCTTGGTGGTCATTTATGCATGTTTCAGGGCTGCATAGGGCACCAATACAGCCCTGCAACATGCATAAATAACCACCAAGGGTGGTTAAAGGGTGGTTAGCGTCATGTCTGTTTTCACCCAATGTGTACTTGATCTCTGACCAATTTCTCACGATATAAAGCACGCACCATTTGTCTCCAGGGAAAAACTCTAGCAGGCAAATGCTGTGCAGCTTTTGTCGCATGAGAAAACACAGCCACGTGACTTTGGCTCTGAGCAAGCCTTTTAGAATTGCATTTCAGACACCTGCACCTGCCCTCTTGCTTCAAGACTCTTAAACATGTTAATATATGTGCTGTTTATACTACCTCAACATATCTATGTGGAGGAGTATTGCTCAAATATTATACAGCCACTGCAGAGTCTCAATCTTACATAATAGGGACAAAATCAAGACAGGAAACAGCAAGGTTAAACCTGCCTCCCAAATCTTTCCAGCTCCAGTATTTATCAGAGTTTGACCCTGATCATTATGATCTGGATTTAAACTCCGAGTAGACCTAGTGTCCACATTCTTCCCATTCTCCCCAGCCTAAATGAAAGCATATAGAGAAAGCACGAGTGTTGCCCCCAGCTTCACAGTGTTGCACCCAACCTGGAATGGAGAAAGGATAGGAGCTGAAAGTCCAAGACAAAGTGTGGGTGCACGGAACCAAAGTTGTAAGCGAGCAAAATATGCAAAACTGTAAGCAGTAAAGACATTGTACATGGTACGCAAGTTAAGGTGGGAGCCTTAAATGTACAGTTTCCATGCTTTTTGGAGCACAAGTGAATTTGTAAGAGCCTTAACTCCTCTCAAACTGAAGTTTTTTTTAATCTTAGAATTTCCCTGTTTTTTGAAAGAGGAATGTATTAATTCGCTCTGCTATCGCAGTACCAACGTGAGTTTGATTGGCAGCCAGCGAGTTTCCCTTTCAGCCCAAACTTTGTCAGTTTTGCCAGTGGGATTTTATTTTTTTAAAACACACCTGGGAGCAACTTCATCAATTTCACCAGCAGGGGGAGGAGGGACTGCAGGGGGATATTGCTTTGCAGATTCCTCCTCACTGGAGTGTTTCCCTTGCAGCCAAAATCTTTGTCCTTTACGTGCGTAAAGGAATTCTATCCAACTCACTTAAAATTCCTCAGTGTACATAACTACATACAGTCTCTCTTCACTCTATCCCTTTACCAGGAAAGAAAGTAAGTACATAAAAAAGCATTTCTAATCAGCACTGGCTTTCATCTTGGCCCAAAACACACAAGAGTACACAACCAGTTAAAATGTTAAAACCAGCCAACAAAAAACATACAACATCAACACAAACAAAAAAATCTAGTCACTCACTAGCAATAATTCCCATCTGAGCCATTTTCCATCTACGCTACTCAGTCAGATAGGTGAAAGTGGCAGCCCTTGACATGGCTGGCTTGTCCTTTTGCTGCAATAACCAAATCATTTTTTCTTCGTTTGTAAGATTTTTTTACTTTTCCAAGGAGTGACTCTAACCAAGCAGTTCTTATATCAGCATAAAAGGCACACTCCAAAACATACTGAATGGTATCTTCAACCACTCCAGCTGGACAAGGACAGATTTGCAAATGCCTAGGGATCTGCTGTCGCCTACCCTCCAAAAAAGCCGTTGGCAATTGCTCGAGTCTCAGCCTACAGTAAGAGGCTTTAATCAACCCTTTGAAATTCATTTTCGAATAATGTTCCATAGAACCATCCCGAGTCCAATGGATATACATTGGGGCAATACAACAACCCCTAGCACATGCCAAATCCGTTTGGTTTGAAATATCATCTATCCTCTGTAGGAGTAATAACTTATCCCTCATGGAGACTAGCCTATCATCATCTAAGCAGAGGTCACCTATCCCACCAAACGTTAGAGACTGCAGCAAAACAGACCTCAACCGGGGGAGTGTTGCAAACGAGGACATTCATGGTCTTCCATCAGGCACATCTTAGGTATCCTGATCGGAGAGAGGTTAGAGATATTGCACTAATACCCCAGAAGACGCTTATTAGCCATAGTTGTAAGAGCTTCAGCGTCCGTTTCCAAGCGCAAAAGATAAGCAGGGTATTGACTGAGAAAGGTCCAGCAGTCCTCACAAAAACATATTCTGGATCATCTCAACCATCCTTCACTATTGTATCCCCAAACGTCTGCCCCCATAAAACACTTTAGAGGAGATCTTTGCTGTGTACGCACGCAAAGCTGCCTGAATAGTTCGTCGAGCAGATTTGTTGCTAAAATGCTTAATAGCGAAAGCTAATAATTTAAATAATGAAGCAGATAGTTTAAGCAGCTTAAGATGGTTTAGCCACTTAAGAGAGGAGGATAAAATAATCCCCAGGTACTTGTATTGTTTAACTTCTTCAAAATGTTCCCTTCAACATGTCAAGTGTGCTTCCTGGAGTGAGTTCCCCACGCCAAGATTTTAGTCTTGGTGTAATTTATAACTAGTTTATTTAAAGAGCATAAATGGTCAAGCTCCATAATAGGCCTCTGCAGACTGACTGGTGTTTTTGACAGAACTACCACATCGTCTGCATACATCAATACGTAAGACAGTAAGTGAGGCGGGTGAAAATCCGGATTAGCTAGATCACAAATAACATCATTCACAAAAAGACTGAACAACGAAGGTGCCAAAATTAAACCCTGACTCGCACCCTTCTTGAGTGAAAATTTATCGGATCCCTCACCCCTCCAACCATAGAGACTTGAGCTCATGTATCCTCATAATAAGCCATAATCAGGCAAAGTAGAGGCACGTCAATTCCCAACCTCATCAATTTGCCCCATAAATTTCAATCCAACAAGTCGAATGCAGCAGAGAAATACACAAAAGCTGCAAATAAAGGGGAGCTCTTAACCCAGATATATTTATGGGATAAGAATTGTAGCACAAACACATGGGCATATGTAGCATGATCTTGTCTAAACCCAGACTGCTCTTCCCTTAACAGGATATGCTCCTCTACTCATTCACTTAGGTGAAATAAAAGGTGTCTACCAAACAACTTGGTTGAAAAGCTGATAAGGGTCTATATAAACTTGGCTGGTCCTTTGGGCCTCTTTCATATATCAGAACTACAACATTCCCCTTCCATAAATTGGGAACTTTCAATAAGTAAATTACACTATTGAACAATACAGCCAATATAGGAATCCACCAGTTTGTCAACTAGAAATACCCCGCTCTCATCTCTCCTCCCTTATCTCCATCCAAAACTCCGCTGCTAGGGTCATCCACTCAGTCCGTCGCTTCGACCACGTGCAGCCTCTCTTCTCCTCACTTCACTGGCTCTCCCTCCCCCAAAGCATCCTTCACAAACTCCTAGTATTTACTTACAAAGCCCTTCACAACCTGGCTCCCCCTTACCTCTCAGCCTTTATCTCCTTACACACTCCTGTACGCACTCTCCGCTCCTCTTCTATCCCCTCCCCTGCTCTCCCTCGTCTCCCCTGCTCCCCTAACCGCCTTTGCCCCTTCTCCCTTGCTGCCCCCTATGCGTGGAACCCCCTCCCTGCCCACATCCGCCTTGCCCCCTCCCTCAGCTCCTTCAAATCCCTCCTCAGTGTAATCGCATCTGGGCTATCACTTGGAATGGAGCCATGTACAAGCCTAAGGTCCACAGACTCCAAGAGATACTGTAAAGAGCTTCCAAAACTATTTGAGCCAGTATCCTCAAACTTGGGAGAAGAAATCCCGCAGATCATATTCAATACCTCCGCATTCTCATTTTCCACTTAGCGACTGCAGGAGACCAGGAAAGATAGAAAAAAAGTGAGGAACCAGTGGCGGTGCTCACCCGAGGATGCCTGTGGCACTGCCCCTTTACCTCTCTCTCTCCCCCACAATCTCTGGTGGCCGGCACTGCAATCTAAGTCCAATCATCCTCGGGTGACTGGACCAACAATTTCTGAGGCTCCGCGGATCACAGAACCATGTTGGGCAGCAGCAGGTGCAGCAATGTCAATTTCAGGGTGGGGGGCACACCGGGAAA
Source organism: Sphenodon punctatus (assembly GCA_003113815.1). Classification (NCBI taxonomy): domain Eukaryota; kingdom Metazoa; phylum Chordata; class Lepidosauria; order Sphenodontia; family Sphenodontidae; genus Sphenodon; species Sphenodon punctatus. The sequence continues at coordinate 1,475,153 of QEPC01013222.1, forward strand.
CTGCGCATGTACGAGTGAAAGTTCTGGAGGTGCCAATGCCCGCAGTGCGGCAGGCAGCACGCTGTGCGGTGAGCACGCATACTAACTTTACTGTTTGGGGGTGGGGCTGGGGGTGGAGACTGGCTGGCAGTCCCATAAGGGACAAAACTATTTTGAACGCGCTTTGGGCGGCTCAGAGCACAGTCCAAGCGCACGTATGGGAAATTGAATTTTCCATTGGATCCATGAGGGGCAGGCTTTCTAAGAGCCCTAATAAAATGACACCTGGGCGCCAACTGTAGGCGCTCAGGCGAGATGTGCTGCGGCTGTGAGGCAGTCAGGGACCGGCACGCAGGCTCAGTGACTCGAGTCAACTCTCAACAAGTGAACAGTGCGCCATCCTGCTGCCTGACTTTGGTGCTGAGTAAATTGCAGGGGGGGGGAGGG
>QEPC01013222.1:1483063-1497903 GCA_003113815.1 Sphenodon punctatus
GGGGGGGGGGGGGGGGGGGGGGGGGGAGGAGAAGAGGGAAATGGGTGGACCTGCGTGGGCACGTTCTGTTTAAAAACAGCCAAAATCTCTCAGTCTCAGTTCCATATATGTAACATGGGGATAATAGCACTTCCTTAACTAATGTGAGTGTTGCAAGCACAAATACCATTTTAAGATCATGAAGTACTCAATTACTAACAACAAATAAGCTGGATGACAAGTACTTCAGTTGTACAGAGTTTGCAGACATCTGGCTGTGGGGCAAACTGATCTGTCATTTAACTCTAACACTATTTGCACACTAGCGGCACACACAAAGGCACTTTTACGCATGCCACTCTACACGGAAGCCCTGGGAAAGGGTTGCTCTGTTTTCAATTAAAACAAAGCTGTCAGAAATTAGTCACCACAGGATCAGAGACAGAAATCAAAATTATAAATGCCTATGAACAAATGCAGTTTGGGGGGGGGGGGGGGGCTGTTATTAAAAAGTTTTTTAAAAAAGGAAAATCCAATCAGAGCTTAGGCTGAAGGAAGGAGATCTCACCTGAAACCATCGAGCCTTTACAAGCGTCTCTGCAGTGCTTTTCACCAAGTGTGCTAACCCGTGTTACCTGGGCACCTCTCTCCTTTAAGATGGAAATCCTGTTTTCAGATATGCATGAGGATAACAACAGAGAAAATAAAACAGCAGTCCACATCTTGAAGGTTTGCTTTGGAGGAAGACTAACTCTGTTATCCAGAAGCATCATTCACCAGATCACCTTCAGAACCTAAAGACAGCTGTGGGGGAAAAAAAAAAAAAAAAGAGTCACATTACATCATCCTGGCTATACCCAAGACCGGTTCTGAAACCTCACCTTGATGGCTATCTGTACTCAGAAACCATTCACTGTCTGGGGTGCCTGCCAAATGGAGTGCGATGGCAGGATATCAGGCCTTTGCTGTGGCAGGCCCCTTCGTGTGGAATTCACGCCCTCCAGATGTTCATCTCAGTTGTTCACTCATCTTCAAAAAAGTGCCGAAAGACTTTTTAAAAAAAGTTATTGTAGTAGCTTGGTGGTGTCTGTGGATAAGTGGTAGGGATGGCAAATTTGGTTTCGGATCAATTTGTAATTGCCCGAAAATGGCAATTACGGGTTGATCCGTAATTATCCGTAACAGCCCCCTCACCCATAAAGCCTGTAATTTACGGGCACTTCAGGGGCTGGCTCCTGCGGATCAGTGGGAGTGGGGAGTTCTGGAGAGGGGGTCAGGCACTGAGGGGAGCACTCTGGAGGGCCGGGGGGCAGCACTGGTACTTACCCAGTGGGTTCCACGCTTCTGATCCACGCTCACCTCCTGCACCGCTTAGCTGCTACCTGTTGCATGCCATACTTTAAGAGAAAAAAGAAAAAAAGGAAGAACTGCACCTGTGCAAAATGGCCCAAAATGGCCGTTCTGCGCATGTGCAGCCGTTTCCCAAGATGGCACTGGTGGCGTCGGCGCAATCTTGGGAAAGGGCACCCATTTTGAGCATGCGTGCAGTAGTGCTACACGTTCTCTGAATCTTGGGAAAGGGCTGCACATGCGCAGAATGGCTATTTGGGCCATTTTGCACAAGTGCAGTTCTTTCCTTTTTCAAAAATTAATGTATGGTGCACAACAGGCAGCAGCTGAGCAGCGCAGGAGGTGAGCGTGGGCCGGAGAAGTGGGGAACCCACTGGGTAAGTACCAGCGCTGGCACCCGGCCCTCCAGACTGCTCCCCTCAGCCCTGGTCCCCTCCCCTGCCACCCCCCACTTGTTCCCCCTCTCCTGCACTAAAACTCATTGAAGCCGTGCCAGCACCGCTCCAATTAACTTTTTGTTTTTTATTACAGGTAAACCAAATCCATACCCATAATAAAAAACGTAAATTATGGATTCGTATCCATAACAGATCTGAATCCGTAATTTGCCTTGGTTTGCCCTCCTTAACAAAAGCGGATGCAGGATCAGGTCCCAAAGTATCAACGTGCACAGGGAATTTCAAAAGTCCTTATTTTGCCTTCCTCTTCATTCTCCTGGCCAGGCAGTCAGCCTTCGGCCCTTACACAGTCCCCCAAAGTCCTTCAGAGGCAGATAGTCCGCATACTACCAGTCTCAAACAGTAATCCCAGCCCCAAAGCCCCATCCAGACAGACAGGCTGTTTCCAGTTTCAGGCCTCTGCTATATCAGGTCAGGTCTCCCACTCTTGCAGGCTCTCAGGCAGCCCTCAGCCACAACCCTCTTCTTGGCAGCTCCTTCTCTCACCATGTCCAAGAGCAGACTGAGTTCTGTCTGCCACAGCTCAGCTTTATAGCTGGGTTGAGCTGACCATGCCCAGTTCCCAGCTACTTCCCCTTCCTGCCTGCAGGACAACAATGCTCAGGGGCTTGGCCCTGTTACAATGGCAACAATGTGCAGGGGGCTTGTCCCTCTGACTCTAGGCTGCAATCTGCTACAATTATTTATTACTTCTTATTATTTTTCCAGGTACTTTTAGAAGAGCCACTGTTGGTTCCCTTTAATGTATGTGATCCACCCTCTTTATTTAAAGTGACTTACCTAAGGGTCGTGCAGAAGATCAAAGACAAAATGTTAGAAATAGAACTTGTATCACCTGACTTGCACTGATACCCTGGACCACACAGGAAAAAACAAGCCTGATCTTGGTGAATGAATTTTATATTGGAAACCCCCTTTGCCAAACATTCTAGATCAGGATGTTTTAAGGCCACATGAACACTAGCCAGGTTGTGCACGGCTGTAGAAGAGCTACTGAAAATGCAACAAACATCCTTGCATCCCCCTCTGACACAAGGAAGAACTTGACTGGCCATTGCTTGCATACATCAAAATGGGCTAGAAGGACACAGGTGAAGGCAGTCACAGGTAATATTAGAAAAGCAAGAAGATCTACAATTAGTTCATACATTTCTAAGCATTTAGTCAATATGCCAACCAACATCAAAACTATGGAATCATGTTACAAAGCCGTGTATTGCTCATCAAAACTGTCGAGTCAGAAAGCTGGCTGTCTTTGTTTAAAAGTAAATGAACTAATGAAGATGCACATCAATACACACGAAGATGAGACAGGACTGAGCTGTAAAATATGGGCCAGGAGTTGGAGCCTGCCAATAGTTTAGACTCAGGGTTTGGGTCAGGTCATCCTTCACATGCAGGGCTGAAATGGAGGAGATGGAGGAAGGGAGAGGAAGGGAAAGGATGGAACATCCTCCAGAGAGTGCAGGGGCTATAGCCATTGTGGGGCAAGGAGGTTCATGCCCTAGCCCAGGGTGGGGAGGGGGGCACAGGTGTGGAGGAAGAATGGGATATATGCCATAATGTGAGAAGAGAAGCAGGCATAAGGAAAGGGGTTGAAAGACAGGAGTAGTTAGGTATATATCCATTTATCTGGATGTGGCAGGCATATAGTTATGCCAAGTCATTGCAGAATTAGCCCCAATCAAGGCAATCTCTACAGGGAATTAGCTCCACCAATGTCTCTTTATTCACAAATGCACTCTAGTCAAATCAATAATACAGCTCTAAATCTCTCCACAAGCCCTAGGTTACTCTCAGTCTCTGTGGGCCAGACACAAACTCGCCTGCAGCCCACCGTGCCTTTCTCCAAGGCAACACTAACCTGGCGCCAACCCAGGCAGCCTCCTCTGGGCAGGGTTTGTCCTTCTGTTTTCTGGCTGAGGCAGAGCACCTGCCTTCTCGCAGGCCTCCCTTACTCTGAGCCTTGCTCTGGCTTTCAACCTAATGCTGGCTTCAGTCATGCTAAAGTCTCAGCTGTCTCTTCCATTAGCCCTGGAGATGCACCTTCTTCACAGTCCTAAGATGCACCTCCTTAAAGGGCCAGATGCCCATAGGGACGCTGCCATTTGTAGTTGGAAAGGGTTGGTTTTGGGGGCTGCTTAATTGTATTTGGGCTTCCAATAGTGCCTCAGGCACAATTCAAAGTGGAACACTATAGAACCCTAAATGGCCTAGCCCTACACTTCAAATGACTGTCTCCTCCTCTATGTCCCATCAGGACCTTTAAGGTCAGCTGGGGTACCCTCTTTGAAATTCCATTGTACTTCAAGGCATTCTTGGTGACTGCTTCACAGATATGTCCAGAGGCAGTGTAAGACTTCTCTAGAGCCGGTGTAGTGGCTAAGTGCACAGTACCTGGACTGGGAGGTAGCAGGAAGTCCTGGTTCGAGTCTCACCTTAGCCAGAAACTCACTGGGTGACCTTGGGCCTAACCTACTTCACAGGTTGTTGTGAAGACTAAAAGTTGTATTAATTATTTCTATGTGAAGTACTCCGAGTGCCCTGGCAGGGGAGCACTATATAAAAAATTATTATTATTATTTGGCCAATCATATAACAGGCAGAGTTAGGATTTGGGGTGTAATTTTATGGGTGTTTTTATACTTTTAAAAATTGTTACCTTGTGCCTTGGGGTTAAAAATTGAAATAAATACATTGTATTAACGTTTCTATTTGTGATATGAGGTGTGGGAGGGCTACGAGGGGAGGGTGGGATTGTTGTTTGTGTTTTTGATATTGCTTTTTTTTTTTTTTTTTTAAACTGTTTGCAAGCCACTCCAAGTCCTTTTTTTGGGAGAAGGGTAGCCTATAAATGCAAAATAAATAAAGTAAGTAAGTAAATAAATAAATAAATAAATGCCAAGGACACTTATCCAGAAGTATCAGTAACCTTGAGTTTTTACTAATTTTCAGCCCATGGGTGAGCAAGAATGACACTGTGTACACATTATGGACTCATACAAACTAAGCTGTGTGAGCAGTTCAGACTTTTACAGGCTGGGTGGGGAAAAGAGTGTGGCAGCTTTTGTATGGGGGTTGTAGTACCATTTGACACTACTAAAAGAGGTTGTTGGGAGAGTTCTGTCAACAGGAGGGAGCGACAAGCAGAGGATCAGTGTGTTTGCCTCGGGGGTTCAGGGAAGGCTTCAGTAGGCAGTAAAGGGGCTGAACAGGGGGAAAACTCATCAGCAAATGGGTGACTGAAGCAACAGCCCAAGATTCAACAAAGGATGGTCAAGCTGATGAAACTGCAAGTATGTGCTACAACATGGTGTTGAAAGAAGAGGCCTTCACTATTGCCCTTTGCAGACCTCTACTTGGTCCATGCTCAAGACTAGCTGTGAAGTTGAGTTGGGAATAAAGACTGAAAACATTCACATGCTCAGCCATGGGCTCCATTCAGCATTACTTTGCACTGGAGCTTCCTCGCAATTAGATAGGCTTCCTAAGGTTTTGTTTTCAAAAGTTGTGAATATGGATAAGCCAGGATGAACCAAATGATTAGACAGAGCCTCAGCAGCCAGGGGGCAGATTCAGATTTCCAGCCGTCAACAGAGGGCAACAATTTCTTCCGCACCTAAAAATGGGCTGTGTCCTCTTCCCCATACCCAACATACAAAATAAGGTCTCTGTTCATGCATAAAGGCCTGATCCAAACCCCATTAGAGTAAATGGAAACACTTAAAAGCACTTTACATTATCAGAACGCCAAGACCACTGAAAAATCAGTTCAGCTTACGGGTGGAGAAACTGAGGCATCCAAGTGCCACCATTTGCCCATGACCATTCTATGAATGAATCGATGACAGGGCTGGCAACACTACTCAAGGAGCCCTCTTATGAAGCCACCAATGATAATGCCTTGGATTAACAGTCTACAACATCTCCAAGAGAACATAAAAGAGAAATAGAACCATAGGTTTGTTACGGTGAAAGAGCTAGAAAAACCCTCAGAATGAAGGGGGAAAAAGCCAGGTATCTTCTATATTCTCAAGGGAGAAGAGTGGGTGAACATTTGAAGAAGAAAGTTCCGGAATATTTGCTCATAACACCTAAGCCCCATGATCCCAGATAGCAGCAAAACCATGCAAACGACACCAAATATCTGGTGACTCCAGAAGGGATTCTAGCACAAATTGACAAACTAAATAGTAACAAATCACCAGGACTGGATGGTATTCACCCGAGTTCTAAAGATAACACAAATATGAAACCACAGACCTACTATTAGTAATTTGTAACCTATGCTAAAAATCTGCCACTCTACCCAGGACTGAAGGGTAGCGAATGTAATATTTAAAAAACATTCCTGGGGCGATCCAGAAAAATGACAGCTTAGTGAGCCTGACATTGGTGCCGGACAAACTGGTGGAAATGGTTGTTTAGAACAGAATTACTGGGCATACAGATAAACACGGCATAATGGAGAAGAGTCAACATGGATTTAGCAAGGGAAAAACATGCCTCACTAATCTATTGGAAATTTGAGGGCATAAATAAGCACGTGGATAAGGGTGAGCTGGTCAATATAGTGTATCTGGATTTTCAGAAAGCGTTTGATAAGACCCCTCATGAGAGACCCTTGAGGAAGCTAAATAGTCATGGGATAGGAGGCAATGTCCCATTGTGGATGGGTAACTGGTTAAAAGGATAGGAAACAGAGTAGGATTAAATAGTCAGTTTTTGCAATGGAGAGAATAGTGGAGTGCTCCAGAGATCTGTACAGGGACCGGTGTTTTTTTTAATATACTCACTGATGATCTTGAAATGGGAATAAAGAGTGAGGTGATCAAATTTGCAGAAGACACAAAGTTATTTAAGTTAGTTAAAACAAAAGCATGACTGAGGAAGTGCAGGAGGATCTTGAGAGAATGTGGACAAGTGCAAAGCGATGCACATTAGGGGCTACCACTCAGGAAAAGGACCTTGGGAGTCACTGTGGACGATACAGTGAAAGTATCAGCTCAATGTGCAGCAGAACATTAGGAATTATTTGGAAAGGGATAGCGAATAAAACAGAAGATATAATAATGCCTCTATATAAATCTATGGTACGACCCCACCTTGAATATTATGTGTGGTTATGGCTGCCCCATCTGGAAAAAAAAAAAAAAAAAAAAGATATAGTACAACAGAACTAGAAAAGGTACAAAGAATGGCAACAAAAATGATTTTAAAATGGTATGGAACGGCTTCCATATGAAGAGAGGCGTGACAGGTTAGGGCTCTTCAACCTGGAAAAGAGATGACAGAGGGGATATGATAGAAGTTTATAAAACCATGGAACGAGTAAGTAGGGAGTGGTTATTTACCCTCTCAAAGACAACTAGAATTGAGGGACACTCCATGAAACTAACTGGCAGCAGATTAAACACAAAATATTTTTTCACTGAACACACAATTAACTTGGTTGCCTGATGACATCATCTGGCAACAAATTTCACAAACTAACTGTCAAGGTCAGCAGTATAGCTGGTTTAAGGAGGATTGGAGAAGTTCTTGGAGGGGTATGTCCATTAATGGCTATTAGCCAAGTAGAACCTCTGATTGTTGGGAGTGAACAGGGAATGGGTCGCTCCATTATGACCTGTTGGATACTTCTCCTAAGCAAACAAGATTGGCCACTGCTGGAGCCAAAACACTGGGCTCGATAGACCATTGATCTGATCCAGTAGGGCATTTCTTATGTTCTTATCTAGTAGCCATTCACACATGGTGGGAACCCCCACATAGGGGGTCCTGACCCAAGGTTTGGAAACCTGTGATCTTAATAGAGAGACAATACAAAAACGTTCTAGCTTCTGAATTTAACAGTATGCTGCTCTTCCAACTTCAACCTGCAGCAAAAGATAGGAGCAAAACCTTCTTTGTGCAAGTAGGTTTTTCTGTTGAGTAGTAAGTGTTCTCTCACACACACACACACACACACACACACTCTGGAGCGACACATTATTTTGTAGGACTGACTTGGCAAGAACAAACAAATAAGCTATCAGTAGCTCTTGAGCTCCATCTAGTCTCCTTCCCGAGGAACTACTTATGATTTCCATTCAGGATTTGCTTCACAAAGACCCTGTTCACTTTGAAATACGTAATGACACCAGTATAGTTACGCTGGCACTAATTGTTCTCATGTTCCCAAGTCTGTCATTTGCTCCCTCTGGTTCTATCAACTACCTTGACAGAGCGAATCAAGATCATATTCACCCATGTGCTAGCATACTGCTTGAGACTTACAAGCAGGAGTATGAACAGGACCCAGTGCTTTTTACGTTTGTGTGCGATATGAAAACTAGAAATGGCCCAGGCCTCATCAAGACAAAATCCTGATTTCTACAAAGTGATCAAAACGGATTCCCCATTTACCTTGTGTAGTGAAGGCTCCAGGGAAAGTGCATACTATTAGGGCAGTTTTCGGTCTGTCTCTGTGTGTCTAATATATTTTAATATTACCATACAAAGTATCTCAAATAGTGGAATTGTGAGCCCATCCAAATATGGCATGAGTCCATTTGGGGTCCCGACCCACAGTTTGGAAACCTGTGCATTAGGGAAAAGGAATAGGGAAGGGATCATTCCATGATGGGGAGCAGCAAAACAACAATATTTATATAGCCCCAGCAATGTGCTTGACACTGAACAATCCTGATTAGAAACCGGTCTTGCCTGAGAAACTTACAATCTAGAATTGACAAAAAGGGTGAAGGGATGAGACAAGGGAGAGGGAACCACAGGGAGAGATAGGAATACATTCAAGAAGTTGCAGGTACACCTGGTTCTATCACCAAGTTAAAAGTTTAACAGCAATAGGATTTGATGCCTTTGCTAAAACAGGGACGTGCCGGTCAGAGCCGAGACCATGTTAAGGTGTTCCTAAACCAGAATAAAGCAAACAGAGAGTGGCGAATGCAACCTGGGATGAGGTGCAAACCAGGCAAATATCCATAAGGCAGCAGATGGGAGGAGGCAATATTGCCTCACAGTTGTGTTTCAAGTCTAGTTTTCTTCAAGTCCCAACACCTGGAGTCAAATGATTTACACAAGAATCTCAGTCCGTGTTGAAAAAGTCACTTGTCTTCACCATTGTGAAGAAAAGCTTGAGCCCTTACATAAGAACATAAGTAGTGCCATACTGAGTCAGACCAATGGTCCATCAAGCCCAGCATCCTGTCCTCTGACAGTGGCCAAGCTCGATCGCATGGGAGAAGAACCAACAGTCGCAATGGGCAATCCATTCCCCGTTGTTTACTCCCAGCTCCCAACAATAAGAAGTTAATCCCATAAGCTACTTGGTTAATAGCCATTAATGGACCTACTCTCCAAGAACTTATCCAGTCCTTTTTTAAACCCAGCTATACTACTGGCCTCGACAACGTCCTCTGGCAACAAATTCCATAAGTTAATTATGCGTTGAGTGAAAAAATACTTCCTTTTATTTGTTTTAAATCTGCTGGCAGCTAGTTTCATGGAGTGTCCCCTAGTTCTAGTACTATTTGAGAGGGTAAATAACTGTTCCCTATCTACTCATTCCACATCACTCAAGATTTTATAAGCCTCCAACATGTCCCCTCTCAGTCTTCTCTAAGCTGAAGAGACCCAGCTTGTCAAGCCTCTTTTTGTACGGAAGCCTTTATGGGAGAACGCCTTCAGACACCAGGGGGGCAATTCCCAATTCATTTCCCCTTTTGTTTATTTGCTCTCTCAAAAGGGGAAAAACAACATGCAATGGAATAGTGCAGCAAAAAGGGACACAAGGAGGGGAAGGGGGAACTGCCTCTCCCCCCTCCCCCCTTTACATCCCCTAGGTCAGCTGGGAGCATCCCCTTGCAGGTTCCATCTTTGCAACGCATCCATATAGTAAGGATGTGAAGAGAGGCGCTCTCAGTGACTGCTTCATAGCTTTGGAACTCCCTCCCCTTGGAGGTTCACCACAACCCTAGACTGAGCATCTTCTGAGAGGTGATGCAAGACTTTGTCTGGCCAGGCATTTAACAGACAGGGTTAGGGTTTGCAACATATTTTATAGGTATTTTACATTTGGGTTTATAGTTTTAATCTCTGCTTTTATACATAGGTCGTAAGCCACCTTGAGCCTTTGGGGAAAGGTGGGATATAAATCTAAATAAATAAAGCAAACGCCTCACTCTACCCATGTCCTGCTGTATGGTTTGCCTATAGTTAAGGAGAATCACAGACAAGGACTGTAGACCTAGACCAGTATTTTAAAGAGTGACTAACGATTTGGGATATCCACTCTGAGACACCTCAAAAGGGCCTATTTTTCACAGGGAAGATGCTTGGCTCTTTGAAGTGCCTCAAACTGGACACAAAGGAATTCCAAATCATCAATCTGATTTGAAAATCTTGGCTAAACCCATCATATCCATCTATTCCAATAATTTACAATTGTTCCCTACGGTACACTTTGCAATACTTCTTTTAAAAAACCCAGAAACAAGCAACTTGGGGCCATATCCTCGGCTAGTACAAATGACTATACTGCTACTGAATCGATAATGATTTATACACACTGCCGTTCTGGCCCTATTGCCTACCAGCTCCGCTCTCTTAACCTGCACATTTTTTTGATTGTCTGTTAATCACTGGACGCACACCAAGATTATTATTATTATTGTTTGAGTTCAGGATACGGTTTTCTGTTCCATAAGCGGAATGATCTCCATAGAAAAGGAAATCATCCAAAGTTTCACGCCCTCCTCTCCAGAGGGAGAGTTTACAAGATATTTCAGATAAGCCTAGTTACTGGAAAATATGAAGACTGGGATATTGGGAACCAGTAACGCTCATCATTCTTGTCCTTTGCTTTCAGACAGATTTTTCTTCTCCGAGTATGGCAGGTACACAGCACCAGGTGGTACTACAGCTCTGAAGGTCTCAAACATACATTTTGCTTTTAAACACCTGAGCCCTAAGGGTTACAGCATGGATATACGTGGTAAAGAGCATTCTGTGCTGAGCAAAGCAAGGCTAGGAAAGTAATACTTTAGCTCAAGGACTGCAGTAGAGCCAGACATTGTTCTCGAGCGCACGGGTAGTTACTCCAGAGGAGTTAATCTGTAGTAAATATTTCCCACTTCTGTTCCAACAAGCAGGGGGTCCAGGGGGGATTAAATAGAACTCTTCCCTTCTGATCGCCCTGGTTGGGAATTCATAGGGAACTGCCAGGAGGGGGAGCTGGAACAAAAACCCACCCAGGAGGGTGAGCAGATAGACTCTATAACCCCTTGTGCAGCATCTTATCGTTTGCCCTCCATCCTCCTCCTCATGTCTTTCTCCCCCTCCACTGCCCCCTCAGGATACTAGGCTGATTTAAAGCATAAGATAAATATTTCAAAAACTTCGCAGAACCCTAAATAGCTTGTTATTTTGGAGTTTTAGGGCTAGATTGAATTTTGTTAGTTTTATAGTAGGTTAGTATGTGCATATAAAGGGAATACTAGTGATCGGGAGTAGCTGTATAATGATATGTCATTAATGACATGTTAAATTTTTACTTGTACTTTCTAAATAAAATAAAATAATTTATTTTAAACACACATACACCAGCCCAGGACACACATACACACACACAAAAGGAGAATGTGCTGAGGTTTGGTAGGACAAAGTGATGAACAGCTCAAGGCAATTACCTCCCTGCAGAACAAAATGAGCAGGCTCCACAGAGCAAGATCCTCCCTCTCCACATCAGCCCCAGTTCTTTGGAGAGGTAAGTACCCTCCCTTTTAAGTCCTACCCCCGCACTTGTGTGAACACAGGGGAGGTTATATTGAGTTAGAAGTTACTTGCCACCCAAAAAGTGCATTGAAAATCTGTTAGTGTGGCTGGGTAGCTAGCTACGCTTCAAGTTTGCCATTCTAGGAAGCCTAGCCTCTGCTTCTTGCTGTGGCTTTTTTAACTTGTCTATTAGGTTGGGTAGGTAGCAACCTGTATTTCCCTGCCTTGCAGAGTACGTTTGGTTGCTGAAAAGTGGGAGTGAAGTTTAAAAATGAACCAACCAACTCCCCCCCACCCCCAACAAACACAAAAAACCAACCCAAACTCATGCCCTCCCATGGTCTGTAGGCTGTTCTACAGTGCTAGAAAGAAATGTTCTGGATGTCAGCACTGGAAGGGCAGCTCCAGCCTACATTTCAGATTCTAGGGTTTAGCACTACATTATTTGTTGATTCTGGGGCAAACCTGAGGGGGATTAACACCCCATGCCATGGCAAAAAAATCAATCTATGAGTTATAAACACTTAATGCTAAACATTAAAAACAAGGTGATGGAAGTATACTAGCTAACCATTGGAAATGCATATATGTAGAGGCACAGCTTTTTGTAGAATATTACAACTTATTCTGGTTGATGAACAGAGGTGGAGTTAAGGGTATTTCTGGAGCACTTCCAAGGAACACACACCACAAAAAGGTACATAGCCAAGATTACGAGCTTAATTTGCTATTCCCATAGCTCTTAATTTGCTATTCCCTAAGCTCCTCCCTGTATATGTATTTTTCCTCAGTAGGCGATTACCACCATCTTCGAGCTACTTTCCTTAGTAGCGTACACTACAGTACCATTGTGTGTGAAAGTGAATGAGCACATGAACACACTACATTTCCAACTCTAAAGGGTGAAAATCCAAACAAGATGCACATTAATACAATCCAGAAGACAACTTTGCAATTCCGTATCACACATCACAGCCACCAACTAATTTCCCCCTCCACACACATCTGCTCCAGCCCTGTCCCGCAGAGACAGAATGGGCGTCAAAATTACTTACAGCTCACTCCTGAATTAGCTACTGCTGGTTTCAATTATATCTAAATTCCCTTTCCCTCCATTCTCACATTCAGTGATCTCTCTTCATAGGCCTGGAAGATTTCAGCTCCATTTCATATTTAGAAATGCTTAGTTACTCCAGTTAAGATTGAACATGGTTGACACCCAAAGAGCAGGGGAGGAGGGGGGCAGCTGTTATTTCATCACCAGAGGAAGCCATCCCCCCCACCCCCATGCAGACAAACAAAGGGTTTGGCATTCTTAATAGACAACTACCTTGCAGAGATCAGGGGGGGAAAACATGAGTGTTTATGCTTCATTCATTCCCTCCCACAAATATATTGGAAAAACTGGCACTACAATTTTAAACAAGAAAGATTACTTTTACTATCTGAAGCTACAACTCTACAAGAGAATAAGCAAAGGGGAAAACCAGAACAACTTTTGAATCAACAACTGAACGACTTCCGATTCTGCAGTATGCACCACACTCGGGAACATGGGGGCACTGCCTACAGAAGTTAAAAATATTGTGCCAAGGACTGGAGTCTGTACAAGCATAAACCCCAATCGCCAAATGCATTAACAACCCAAAGTATTTCAGGACAGCAGTTGTTATTTAGGTGAGTGCTGGCGATAAGGCAATATTTGGAGTATAAAGATAAGCATCCTTTTAGCCTGTCCCTTTCTCACCAAAAAGAAAAAGGCCTTATTAACGCAGCAGCTCTTGATTGAACAGGTTGGGGTTCATATGTACATAAAAAGGTGCAAACAAGAGCGCTCCAAGATTCAATTTTCTATACAAAACAGGTACAGCAATGGCTATGACCCAGTGCAAGCTTCCCTTTAAGGGTTTGTTCTTTCAAGCATACATTGTGAGAGCAGGGGTTCTCAAACTTTTCTCTTGACACCCTATTTTGGGACGCAAGGTTTTCCATTACCACATGAAGCAATCAAAATTAGCATTCATCAAAACAAATAATTACACACGTAGAAGATTATTTAATGTACTCACACTCCCTACACTGATACTGGGTGTTAACACAAGTGACGGCAGACTACCACCCTCACAACTCGATTCGGATCGGGAAGTCACTGGCAATCCAGTCAGGTTCGGGTCCAGTTGCAGACAAACATTCACGTGGCCAGCCCTGTGCCCCACCCCCCAACCAGCAGCCATATTGGTCTAGACCCAATCCATACTGGGCCATGGCGGGCTATAACAAATGTTGTAGCCTGCTCTGGCCCAATCGGGCAGACAGTAGCCCAGGTTGTGACCCCCAGAGGTTGCCAGGATCCCAGCTTGGCTAGCCACTAACATGCCTGGGGAAACTACATGGCAAGCATCAAAAGGGCTGCAACAAACAGGACGGTGGCTCGTGGGCCAAAGTGGGTTGCTGTCAAGTTTCTTAGCACTCACTGTCTCCCCCTCTCTTGCACACGCTTTCATTCAGGATGCATTCATACAAAACTCAGAGCCCAGGGGAAAGGCAGCCTATGCAAGCCCCCTCCTCCCCTCCCATGTAAAGACTCTGAGCCTGGGAGCGGAGGAAGGCCATGAGGCTTCAGTAGTGTTATTTTCCCCCATCCCCTCCCAGCATGAGACCTGAAACTGTCTGCTGTCCTGCCACAGCCAGCAGCTTCGGACAGGCAACTCCACCTATGGGTCTCGCGCTACTACTTGGAGTCAGCACCTAGTCAAGGCTTGAGTATCCTGTTTCCACCAGCGCTACCAATGGTGGAAATGCAGAATACAAGGGGCTCTGCCTATTAGAGGTGGGACCCCGGGGCAATTACCGGATACCAGATTTACCGGTTTCCGGTTCTCAAAGAACCGAATTCTCGGATTAAATCCGGTACCGGTTTTATTCCATTGATTTCAATGGGGCACTGTGTCCCCATTGAAATTAATGGAATACAATTCCTCCCCTCTCCCCCTCCCAGGCTGCGTGGGTGGAAGGGGGGACACCCCCCACCCACCCTGGATTTTTTTTTTAAAAAGAGCCCCCCCCCCAGCACCAGCGGCCGCGCCGCCGGTAAGTATAGACCCGATCCCTGGGGGTGTGTGGGTGTTTAACACCCCCCCCCAAGGGCTCACCCCTACTACAAGTTGCCACTGTACCTTAACTTTCAGCAGAGCTCCGGGTGCGGCGGCAGCGGCGGGCGGCCTCAGCGCCGGCTGTGGCTGCCGGCGTCAGAGACGCTCTAGGCCTTCCGGGGAA
>QEPC01013222.1:1506247-1530571 GCA_003113815.1 Sphenodon punctatus
AGATGGTCGCTCCCTGGTTGGAAACCCACCACAAATCGTTCGACCTCGGGATATAAAGGGCCTGAGATCATCATCAGATCTAACACACTGCATCCCAGTTTTGACAGAAATGTAAACTCCGCAGGGCAATCCTGCTGGGTCGTGCCATTTAGGACTATCAAATCCAAATTGACCATCAGCTCTAACAAGTGGAGTCCGTTGCTGTTCACACTCTGGTCCTTGGACCTCCTCAATGGACGCTCTCCCAGATCCTCCATATTCTCATAACCTCCAGCATTAAATAGGGCCTCATCAGATACCCCCAGTCGAGCATTGAGGTCTCCTACCAATAGAATCCCTACCTTTACATACCCCCTTTCGATAGATTCTATAAGATTCGAGAGCTCCTGCCAGCAGCTTTCCCTATAATAGCGGGATGTACTGGGAGGGATATAGACGTTAATAACCACCAAAAACCCCTTGAGGAACTGCAGAATTACTCCACAGCTAAAGGTACAAGACCCCAGGATTGGATAATAAACCTCCACCACCCCCCTTGATACAAGACAAGCACACCTGCTGCTTGCGTGGCCCTTCCCTCCCGTCGGAAGC
Source organism: Sphenodon punctatus (assembly GCA_003113815.1). Classification (NCBI taxonomy): domain Eukaryota; kingdom Metazoa; phylum Chordata; class Lepidosauria; order Sphenodontia; family Sphenodontidae; genus Sphenodon; species Sphenodon punctatus. Next base: position 1,506,839 of record QEPC01013222.1, read on the forward strand.
GCATCCACAGCAAAAGAATCAAAGCCAGGGAGAGAGAAAGAGCCCTGAGACCAAGTCTCTTGTAGACAAACAATGTTATGGCCCATAAGGAAGGGAAAAAAAAACCCAGTCCCCCTGCTTTGCCTGTAAGCCTGCAACATTCCATGACAGTATCCTAATCCCGGGAAAATCCTATTCAATATCCTCTGTACTTGTAAATCCACTCCCCGCAGCCTGATGATCCTCCAGCCGCTGTGTGTTCGCCATATTACCTCTGGTGGGGAGACTGCAAATCTCCTCCATCGTCTCTAATTGGGAAATTGCACTTCCCCCTGATTTATTTCCTTGAAAGGAAAAGATTTGATCGATTTTCCCCAACTGTCCTATCAAACGCGAAGGAGGGAGGAATATCCCACGACACCACTACCCTGCTTTCCTCCCTGTGAGCCCCAGCACTCCCTGCCCTTGTGGGTGTACATACCCAATTAGCATCCTCTTCTGGCTCCAACTGTCTATCTACCACCCACTGGGCGGTTGTAAGGGCTTCCTTGCTCACTCCCGGATTAAGTGAATACATTTCCCCAGAATTTTGGTCACCATCCACCGTGACAAAACTCCCATCGTCTTCCTTTGCAATAATTTGGATGGAAGGGGAATCCTAAACCGCCCCGCGCCCCCCCCACGGGAGGTTCTTAACTTACCAGGTCCCAACCTATGCTCCCGGTTTGAATTCAATAGCCTCCTCTGTTTCAAGAGCCGTGGCGGGGTCCTGGGGGCTGCTAACTTTATATACCGAGGAACACTGCCTCCATCTGCCTCCTCAACCTCTGCTTCCCTAACACAACCCTGCAACACCTCTACCACTTCCATCACCTCTTCCCCAACAGAGGCAGATGGCAAGTCACCTAAAGGGGGGAGACGGGCCAGCGGCCACACAGCCCTTTCCATCAAGAATGTCCTCAACCCTAGTGGATCCCGCCAACCCTCCTTTGGACCGAAAAACACCCCTCTTCCCCATATGTGATCTGCAACTAGCCGCAAGTGGGATCAAATTAGGATTATCCGACCTTAATTGAGCTACGCCCTGCACACCTGGGTTATGCAAGTTGGTCTCTTTATCCCTTCTCCACTGTAGTTCACCAGTTCTAACAAATATTCTAGCCAGTCTAATACCATACTGGCGAAATTTACTCAAATGCCTCCAGACAACATACACAGAAGATGGTTTCCGAAAGGAAATCACATAACTGGACCTACTAGGGCCCCGGTAAATCATCCTATAGGCACAGATATCTCGGGGTACAAACCTAGACCCAGTCAGAAAGGACAAATGAGCTGCTGCATGTTTGGGTGTATCCCAAACTGGAAACTGGCCGTTAGGAAGGGGGAAGATCATGAACGCAATTGCTTCCCTACAAGGGGCCAGCAGACCATCCGTCAAGAGTCCACCTGGGGAGAGGGGGATGACCAGTGACCCTGGCACTCGGGAATCCGTCCTATTACTAGGCTCTGCCTGGCCATCCACCACCCGGGCCTGATTTATTTTAACTGTCAACTCTCTCCCTCACTTTGATCTTTCAGTAGGTCCATATTCCCAGCAATAAGTTTAAGGTGATCAAATATTAGCAGTAAGGTCTTATGAATAAGTAAGGTCTGTTCTGCCAGTTGATCCAACAATGGGTTGTCACTGCGCATAGACCCTTCCCCTGGCCTGCTGGATCTTCTTCACACTTTGCACATAGGACGGTGCCCACAAATATAAGTCATGGATGATTTTTCAGAACTGTAGCTGAAGCAGTTTCCTCAATATCGGGGCTTCAACAGCCCCCCGTTTATAACGGTGAACTATTCTGCCTTTAACCTTCTTGCAGCTACTGCTGCAAGAAAATACATTCTTAAGAGGATGGAGCCAGAAATGCCTACTAGTTGGGGATTAAACCCCTGGCTACTGGTAGTTGAGAGTGGTTAGCAGGTGATGGGTCACATTCCCATGACCTGTATATGTACTTCTTTTGAGCTATCAGAGCTGACCTCTGTTGGAGACAGGATGCTGGGCTGGACTGCTGGTCTGACCCAGTATGGCACCTATGTTCTTACCAAAAAACTGCTTCATAGTGGCAGGGAGAGAAGCTTTGTTTCAGCTGGATTCTGGGTGGGGAGTGTGGTGAGGAGAGATGCTCAGGAGCATCAAGGCTGTGGTACATATCCTGCCTAAATAGTAATGACTTCCAATAGTCATCTATCTAGGCATCACACAACTCAGATTGAGCATCTCGTTACTTTTTTACTGAGGAAGTATTCACATCACACACAACACTGTCACTACCAGCACTGATAAGCCTTTTAGTATACAGCTTCAAGAGAGGACTCAAGTGCAATACATCATGGATGGGGGGCTGCCCTTTCATTTCAGCTATGCTACATGCCTGAGGAAGGGCCCTATGTGGCCCAAAAGCACTTGCTCATTTTCACCAATAGCAATTGGTCCATTAAAAGGTATCATTCAAACCACCTTGTCTCCAGCTCTTTCATTTCAAGGCATTTCAGGCTCGAACAGTCCTAAGAGCATCCCCCGCATCCGAGGGCAACACAGACCAAAACTCATCCCATAAAACAGGACAAGAAGGGGCTTCTACTGCTAAAAAAGTCGCATCAAAACTGTGGTGAATTTGAGCGATTTTGTCCGTGAAAAAATCTGCAAACAAATCACAGCGAGAATTTGATGGTTCTATGTCCAGGCGGAGGGAGGCCGGACTGACCAGCCCCCTCACCACCCGGAACAGCTCAGTCAGGCGGGACTTAGCGGACACAATGAGGGCAGCAAAGAAAACCTTCTTTGCTGTCCGCACTACAACAGCATAGGTACGTAACCAGACTATGCCACAACCGATCGACTTCAGTACACAAATGACGCCACTGTCGCTCTAACCGCCGCCCTTCCTGCTTCATCTGCCACAGCTCCCCGATATACCATGGGGAGCTGCATTGTTGGCAATTCAGGAGCAGATGCCTGGGAGCCACAGTTGATGGCCTCCGTTAGCACGATATTCCACCTGGACATGAGGTCATTAAGTGAGCTGCCATCAAGGTCAGAGGAAATATCCTCTAGAGCTATCTGGAAACTTTCAGGTTCCATAAGCCTTTGGGGGCAAACCAACCTAACTGGTTCCACACCCTCCCGGGGGCCGACATGTGCCAGGATATCCGCCCGGAGGAGATAATGATCCATCCTCGACAAGGGCACTGTTGACACCTCCCCCACCAACAGATCCCCCACCTCAAGGCCTGTACAAAATATCATGTCCAGGGTATGTCCTCCAGCATCTGTGGGGCCCACTACTCTCTGAGACAGGCCCATGGTTGCCATGAAATCCCGCTCCACCCCTCCAAGACTGGTGTCGGCGTGGATATTGAAGTCCCTCAGAACTAGTGTCCTGGAGGACTGCAAGACCACCTCTGACACCAGCTTGGTCAGTGCGTGCAGGAAGGCTGCTATACAGGTGGGTGCATGGTATATCAACAGTATCCCCACTCTCTGGTCAAATGCAACCCCAGAGAGACACCCTCTATGACCAGGATAGGTCGCACAGGAAATCTCCTCACGGACCAGGCATCCTTAAAAATAATGGTTACACTACCACCACCCCGTCCCTCCAGTCGCACCTGATGCTGCACAGAGTACCCAGCTGGAACAAAATCAGTCAATATAGGCTCTGATTCAGTGTCCAGCCAGGTCTCTGTGACCCATGCCAGGTCGGCCACCTGGTCCAGGATCAACTCCCGGACTGCAGATGACCTGTTAGCCACTGACCTTACATTTACCAGCATCAAGCCAAAGCCAGGGGCCCTCTGAACCCCGATCACCTCACCATCTGCCCGGGGGCTGGTGAGTGGGACAGAAACACACCATCGGTCCCATCTCACAGAAGGACCATAGTTCCCCTGGCCTAGAACGACCCCTATGTCTGCAGCCCCTGCGATCCACTCCACCGGCCCCCCCAAAGGCCATCCCGCCAGCCCCGAGGGAGATCCCCACCCCCTACAACACACCCCATTCTCCTCTGCCACCGGAGGATCCCTCCTCTCAAAGGGCTGCACCCCTCCCTCACATCGAAGGGATCAGCCCTTCCCTCCCTAACCCAATCCCCTTGCCCCCTCCCTCAAAGAACACACCCCATCCTCACCCCAATCCCTCCTTAAAACAATGAATAAGACCTCCTCCCCCCCCGGTCCTGCTAACGCGGCCCTTAGATGTGCTGCCTGAAGCGCCACCGGGCGGTAGGCCGCTTTTTGCCGTGCTGGGTCTAGAAGTCCTGGCCATGCGCCCTGGCCCCGCCACCTTCCTCTGGGCTGAGAAAAGGGAAGTTGGCACCTATGGGGCTGGGCAGCATGGCTCTGGGAAGTGGTGGGCAGCTCTGGCGACAGCAGCGTCAGTATCGGGAGCAATAGGTGGCACAGCAGATGAGACACATGGAGATGGAGTAGCAGCTTCTTCTGGGGCGGGCGGCAGGCCACTTTTGGCTGCGCTGGGCCTGGAAGTCCTGACCGGGCGCCCTGGCCCCGACCCCTCCTCCGGACGGGGGAGGAGTTGGTACCTGTGGGGTCGGGCAGCGACGAGAGGATACAGCGATGGCAGGAGAAACAGGCGGCACAGCAGGTGAGCCATGTGGAGATGGAGTGGCAGCTTCCTGTTGATTTCTTCCCGCCCTGCGTGCCTTGTGCATGCGCACTCTTGACCCTATCAGTTTTCTTGATTCCTTTCAGTCAGGATTTCGTCCAGATTACGGCACAGAGACTGCGCTTGTGGCCTTGGTGGATGATCTGCACCGGGAAACAGACCGGGGCCCTTCGACCCTGTTGGTTCTATTAGATCTGTCAGCTGCTTTTGATATGGTTGATCACGAGATGTTAGTGGCACACCTGCGGGACTGTGCAGGGGTGGGCAGGACTGTTCTCGAATGGTTCTGCTCGTTCCTGACTGGAAGAACCCAGTGAATGGTACTCGGGAAGTGTTTTTCATCATACCGAGACTCCATGTGTGGTGTCCCGCAGGGTTCGGTGTTGTCCCCCCTCCTGTTCAACATATACACTCAGCCTCTCGGCAAAGTGATCAGGAGGTTTGGAGTACAGTGCCATCAATATGCTGATGACACCCAGCTATACCTCTTTTTTTCAACAGGCCCAGACCCCACAGTCTCCGTGCTTACTCGGTGTCTGACGGCAGTGGGAATTGGATGAGGACTCATCGTCTGAAGCTGAATCCCGACAAGACGGAGGTGATGTTGGTAGGTAAGATGGTGGAGTTGACGGCCCCCATCATAGATGGGGTCTGTCCTCCATTGGTTCCCCAGGTGCAGAGTGTTGGGGTACTCCTCGATGCGCAGTTCCGTTTGGATGCTCAGGTGAAGGCTGTGGCGAGGAGTGCCTTTCACCAATTACATCTGGTATGTCAGCTTCGGCCGTATGTTTCAAACTCCGACCTGGCCACCGTCACCCATGCTTTCATCACCTATAGACTGGACTATGGTAACACGCTCTACATGGGGCTACCCATGGTGACGGCTCGGAAGCTGCTGCTGGTGCAGAATGCGGCGACCCATCTTTTGGTGGAACTGGGCCGCTGGGAGCACATTACACCAGTGCCCCATTCTCTGCACTGGCTGCTGACAGTCTTCCGAGCCCGATTCAAGGTGTTAACCTATAAAGCCCTAAACGGTCTGGGCCCTGCCTATCTGCGGGATCACCTCACCCCCTGGGTACTGGACCGGCCCCTGCGGTCATCGGAGGGTGCCCTTCTCATGATGCGCCGAGTCTTCCAGGGGGCCATGCACGGGAGGGCATTCTAGGTGGCCACACCAAGGCTGTGGAACGCTCTTCCGGTGGAGGCGTGGCTGGCCCTGGTTCTCCCCTCCTTTCGTAAAAATTGCAAGACTTGGCTGTTCCATCAGGCATTTGGTGGGGGAGATGTGTAAGGGGGATGGGTGATATTTTTAATATTTTTATATTGTGTTGATGTTGTAAGCTGCCCCGAGCTGCTTGTGGCAGGAGGGGTGAGATATTAATTTTTTAAAATAAATAAAATAAATAAATAAATAAATAAATAATTGGCACAAGGCATCACTGGTCACAGACAACACCTGGGAATCCAGGCATAGCTGCGAGTCCAGGAACACCCACGGGCTCCACACAGATGGAACTAATGGAGGGTGAATGCCCCCAGGAACAGGCGAGTTCCCCTCCCCCAGATCCCCGGTCCCAACCACCAATATTACTTCTGTCTTATCGGGGTTGAGCCTCAGTCGGCTCAACCTCATCCAATCCCCTACAGCGGTCAAACACCGGGACAACAAGGAGACGGCAGGGCCTGGGTCCCATGAAAAAGACAAATACAGCTGGATGCCATCTGTGTATTGATGGCAACGCACTCCCCAGCTGCACATGACCTCCCCAAGCGCCTTTATATACACACTGAACAAGAGAGGGGATAGAATGGAACCCTGCGGGACCCCACACTCAAGGACTCCCGGGGTTGATGCACAGTTCCCCAGGACCACCCACAGTAATCTGCTGGTAAGGTAAGAACAGAGCCATTGTAACATGGTTACATCTACCCCAGCCAGGTCCCGTAAGGTATTAGCCACCATAATAAGCAAGGTGATCTTTGTAATTACATTTCCAAAAGAGATTTGTACCACTGAGTGGAGGCATTTTAAATTAAGTTGCTATAAAGTATTTTTTCCATGCGTGAAACAGCTACTCCAGCTGGTCCTGTGGCTTGCCTGTGCTTAAGCTTCTGAATCTCTGAAGTCTCTGTATAGGACACCCTTGCCAAATTAAAGCCTAGCCCTAGCGTATTTGAACATTAATTAAGCACAGGTAACTAAATATTTATAAGGCCCCCTAAAACAAGCGCTGAAATATTGCAATAGCTTCTAACAGAGGGGTTACGTCAAAGGGACACTTGTTGAGGCTGGGCCAAAGTGGGTTGTCAGAGATTCATTAACTGGCCTTCTTGGATAGGGATTCCTATTCTAAAAAAGTAAGTGACAAATCACTGTGTCAAATGAACTGAAAGAAAGGCTTTTCTGAAGGAACTGCGTAGAACTATTTCACAGTGGCTGAAGACAAGACTTTTTAAATTGTCAAGTACCTTATGAATGGTCAAAAACCAAATAACCAGAGGAAGCCAAATTGCATAATAAACAGAATCAAAAGCAATTTCAGGAGCCTTCTGTTGAACTTGAGTCCTGTGGAAACAGAAGTGATGCAATTGCACAGGAATTTGACTTAATGGTGAAGAAACTATCAAGAGAACAAGGTATTTTAGCACACTGTGCTGGTGAAAACAGCACATTACATCAGCAGCAGAGCCTGTTTGAAGTCCTCTGTGTGTAGCCAAAACCCTCCTGGTAAGGAGAGGGGGAATTCACTGCAGTAATAATCCTTGTATATACAGGAGAAAGTATGTACTATGAGCTTTTGCTCATGCAACAGGAATATTCCATATTCAGTCAATCTTTTATTTGTAGTGCTGTCCATTCCTGCACATTCTAGAGCGCATCTGCCTTTTTAAGTACAGAGCTATTTTAAAATTATCAGCCAATCAATCTTTTCCAATTTGCAGTGAAAGGCAACTTTGATGTACTGGCAAGAAGGGCCAAGCAATGCTTCCATTTCCTGTTATTCACTCCCATCTTCCAGCAGTCAAAGGTCGCATTTCCTGAATCACCATTTAGGTCTTCCCACTATCAAAACTCAAAAGACATCCGATATCTTTCGCAGCTGCTGGCAAGTGGGAGGAAAGAATGCAGATTAGGAAGTTATCTAGGCTTCTATATGCCTCTGTAGAATTCTAAAGAACGTATACACCTTTATCATTATGGGTTAAAATAGTAGCTACTGCTGATAACAGAGGATGCAATTACATTTGTAAGGCATTGCACACATCAACCTTTGAATTTAAACACACAAAATCTTCCTCTACTGCTTTGCTCAGCAGTGTGCTCTGAAAGCGGACATGGTAGAGTGTGGGACTTGCCATGAAAAATGACCAGGCAGATGTTTCGTTTATGAAAATGTGGCTTCGGTTGGAATGTTTGCAACAATCCAGTTTAATATAAAGAAAAATGAACTGCCAGAAGCTAACTGTAGGATGCTGGGACTGGACAATAAATCTGTCAACACAGATACCTCCGAGGAATAAAAATGTACTTCAGAGTCAGGCTGTTGCCTTCCACAGCCTAATCGTGAGTGAAAGGCACGCGTGAGCTTGCAAATGTGCTGTCTCCACATGAGAATGGGACAGTATTTGATTTTCACACTGTATGTTTCAAATTAAAAGAACTTTAAATACTGGCACTTGAAGCAAGGCAGCCCAGAGGCCCATGTCTGCACTCTGCATTCAGCAATGCTGGCATAGCAGAAGAGCGGAGGAGAAGACTCCACTATAACGGCTTCCCTGTGGCTCAGAGAAAAAAGTGTACCATAATTCAGATGCTTTGTGCTTTCCGAGATTTGGTCCAGAGAGATCAAGACAACAGGACCCTGATGGAATCACACACACATTCACATTGGGTAATGTAGGATTGATCATCAACAGGTATATACAAGAATAGCATATGTCAAAGCAGCTACCAACAAAGAGGGCTAAATCTGGAATTAGTAGGTTTTCTGAGTCAAAGCATGATGCTATTACTTTTGAAGCAAGTAAAACTTCAAGCTCCAAAAATCATTTTCACCACTCTTCACCATGCTTTAGCACAATACACTCTGAGCGTCTTCACACAATGCTCCAGAAGCAGGGAAAGCCAACACAGAGTACAGCCCGTAGGGGTGCTGTATAAAAACATTTGTCCAGCAAACAAACCCTGTTCACACAACACAGCTCCACTCGTCCAGGGAAATTGGGGGTGAATTGCGCTCCATGTGCACCACCCACTCAAGAAAGGTTGTATAAATGAACATTTAATTACATATTTCTAGCTTTTACAAGCTTCACATCTGGAACAGTTAAAAAAAAAAAAATCTAATCTTTCACAATTTAAAGAAACATTAGCCCAAATTGTTCTACCATTCATAGGAGGAACAAGCTACAAAAAATCCCTTGAACTGCTACAAAACTCAAATCTGTACTGACAGCAATGGCAGGTGAAGAGTGCTAGACATACACACCCATCTTTGATTTTGAAAAGCTCATAACTAAGTAGAAGTCACTAGGGAGAGGGGAGGGAAGTTAGGAGAGTTGGGACTCGTTCACGCAACACATTTTATCCTTGCAAACTTGCCACTTGTTCCTTAGCACATATTTGTCTTGTCCTGTAGTAATGGGTTCACACAGCTGCCAAATCCCTGTATTTTGGTGGCCCGTTCCTTGCATCAGGTGGCTTGGAAGAAGGGATTATCAAGGAACACAGAAGCAATAAGGATTTCATATGACACTCCAGAATGGGAGTTTGTGCTACTACCCATGCTAAAGAAGTGGGTATGACTAGGGGCAGATTCAGACGTGTCTTTAAATCGCACAGAAGCCTCGGTGGCATAGTGCGATTTAAAGAACCCCGCACTTCCGGGCTGGTGTGAATGCGCTGAGCGCGCACATTTCCACTTAGCCCGAATGTTTGGAGTGCGGTTTGAAAAGTTGCAGCTTTTCAAATCGCACTCCAAACATTCGGGCTAAGTGGAAATGTGCGCGCTCAGCGCATTCACACCAGCCCGGAAGTGCGGGGTTCTTTAAATCGCACTATGCCACCGAGGCTTCTGTGCGATTTAAAGACACGTCTGAATCCCCTCTAAGCCTTCAGGAACCTGTTTTTCCTTTGCAGAAATGTCAGTAAACAATCATAACAGTTGCCATTTTGATAGTATATAATTTCTTTTCTTTTTTTTAAAAAAAGGATACTTTTATTGATTGTCTTTTTTTATGCTGTTACCCTCTCAGAGCCTTTGGGATAGGACAGGCCATAAATTTAAATAAAATACAACCCTTTATGCTATTACATGTATTTCCTCCAGCTGTGCATTCTTTTGTAACAAATCTCTCCAGTCCTTATTTTCCTGCACAGTTGGTTAAATTGTATCAACAGACAGTTTGAAATATTTGCTTCAGACGTTTGGTTTTTCTTGTTGCTCTCCCCAAGGCATTTTTTAAAGTAACTGAAAATCCTAAATCCAAAGGCCTCTAAACTGAATTGTTTGGACTCCGTTTCAATTAGTAAAGGTTTGCATTCACTGAGCACAAAATAGTAAGAACTACACAAAGTGCAAAGCAGGAGAGAACTAGGGTGCATTCACACGTGCACACACGTGTGCACCAGGAGAAACTGGCACAGAACACTGCCTGTGCTAACTTACCGCACAGCTGCAGGAGTGTAAAAGTTTGCTTACCTCACAAGCCCTTTTTGCATAGTTCCTTCCCCCTCCTCGTAATAAGAGAAGCCAGCATAGGTTGTACTGCATGCCAGCTTCCTCTACTCAGAGATGGCTGTGTGTAAATGCATTCACAGCTCATAATCAGACAGATATTTTGATGCAGATGTGCCTTAAATCACTTTTACTTTGGAATTATTCACATGCCAATTGTACTAAACTGATGTTATTCCAGAATAGAAGTACACACCCCTTCTTTTTTTATGTTGAACTAATTTACATCATCCAGCCACAGCTGCTCTGGAAGGCCCCATCAAAAGGGGCTTGATACCAGTAGCCAGAGGAAGCTATGGAGAGCTGGCTTGAGAAGTCCCTGCTGCTGCCACCACTGCCTCCACCAGGTGAATTACTGCAACAGGGAATTTCACCATAAGTTTATCTTATGGTGAGATTCCCCTGCACCTCCTGCAGATGCTACAATTACATGTGAATTTAAACTCATGAGTGTAACAGGGCTGGATTTTCCAGCCTTGTCATTCGTGATTAAATTCACATATAATTTGTGCCTGCTTAAGGAAGGGGGTTTACCCACATTACCCAATCTCACGTTACATAGAAACTAACGTGAGATTGGGTAACGTAGGCAAGCCGCCTGAGGGCGAGGACGTGTGTGGGGAACGGGAGAGGTCGAGTGAGTCTGTGCGTGTAGATGTGTGGGGAGGGGGACAGAGTGAATGTATGCGCACATGTATGTGTGGGGAGTGAGAGAGAGTGGGGTGTGTGTGTTAGTGAATGTGTATGTGTCGGAGGAAGGGGGGTTGGGAGGGGATGGGGAACCCTCTCTTTATATATGTGGCCCCCTTTGTACGGCTCTGCTAGACAGGTGGCTAGAAGGAAAGCTCCACACCTGTCCCCCCTGCTAGCAGGGTTGTGTTGTGCAAAGGAGCTTTGCCTGTGGGGTTGTGTTTTTTTGGGGGGGGGGGGGAGGGGGATGTTCCCTGGTAGGGGAACTGGTGTACAGGACACACACACACACACACACACACCCACCCTACGGAAATGGCACACTGGCAACAGAAAAGGGGGCAGAGGGGGGGAAAGCTTTGCATGGCTTTGCTAGTCAGGTGAGGAGAGAGAAAGTTCCATGCCTCTCTGCCCTGCGAGCACCACTCTGCAAAGAACCTTTACCTGTGTTCTGCTACCGTGGGGGGTTCCCTGACAGGGTAGCTGGGGTACAGGTCCCCAAGCTCCCCCCCCCCGGGAATCCCCCCCAAAAAACTAGGAAATTTCCTAAAATGAAAAAACTAACTTTTAAAAACTGTTAAAGGCAGGATCATTTCTAAAAAACAAAAACATACCTTTCAAGAAACATTTTGCAAGATAGTTTACCAAAACTTAAATGCCAAAATGCATAAAATTACAAAACACATTTAACAACATACAATGTAATAAAACTTAAAACACCAAGCAGTCCAGAAATTTAGACTGTGTTTTGGATTTTGCATATTTTCTGTTGGACCCTGTGAATAAAGCAATACTAAAGGGAAAGCCAGCGTGAGCCTGATGTATTTGTGGCCACGTAGGAGGGTAGCAGGGCTAGAGTCTGAAAAGCCTGAAGACAAGTGGCACACCCATTGCAGCTGCATTCTATTCAGAAGAGACATACTACAAACCAACCATTGCAAGCTCACATTGACCAGCTCAAAGGAGATCAGCAGCATACCACTAAGTAGTCTTTATACAAAAGAACATCCACAATGAAAACCCCCCCCACAATATACGCCATTTACTGGGTTCAAACAAGAACAGCCTACCCTTAGCATTTGGCTTGGCCTGCAGAATGTTTTTGCATCATTGTCTTGTAGCTACACTGTTATTTACAGAGCTGGTCAAAACAAACAGGGAAGGATTAACGAAAGTATTCTTGATGTTACTCCCAAACCTATCAAAATAATTGCATATGTGATTTGCAAGCCCAGCCCAGCTACTCATGTTAAGATCTGCACACTGTTCGCAGCAATTACACTGACCCGGCTCAACTCAAGTAATATCAACAATAGACTGGGGTCATTCTCCACCAGCCACAACTCTCAGATTCTCGAGAACACTGGGATCTACTGATGCAAACTTTAGCTTGTGGTTTTTAACCAACACTAGTGATGAGCTCTCAACCATTTCGCTGCTGATTTTGCAAGAAAAAGAGATGGGAAAAATATAAACAACACTAAATGAAAAGTTATTACGCACCCTTTCATCATCTCATCTGAATTTCTGACATAAAACCTAATCATGGGTGCTGCTGTAAGGTGCAAGATTTATGTCATATGGTAACTAATAAAGTTAGGGTTCATTTTGGAACAGGACAAAGTGTATACTGCTTGGTGGTTTTTAATTTCCTAGCTTTCAAGGGTTTGAATTGGTTAGGTTATAATATGGGTCGCACCCCAACTACATCAGAGTAAAGGCTTTTATAGATTTATTCTATACTTTATAGTCAGAGTAGCTCCTGAACACCTAGGCAAGCTCTATACAACCTACTAGCACGTGATCTACTACTGTACAAATTGATTACACTTCTTAACACAGAAGAAGACTGGTCATAGATCAGTAGGCCTTAATTATCTTTGTAATCTTGATTTTACTCCTTCCTTCTGAGTAGCACCATCTAGATTCTTTTCTTTGGAATGAATTAAAACAAAAAAAAATTCAAGGACTGCATTTTTAGAGTAGGATTGTGCTTTTTTCATGCACATAAAATGCAAACACAGTCTTCTGATATGAATGCAAACAGGTTCAGTTTCTGTACTTTTATTTTCAAGTTTTTTTTCTGTGTGCGCATCACTTTGCACTTATCAGCACTGAATTTCATTTGTCATTTTACTGTCCAGTTGTGCAAAATTCACAATCTGCTTTGGACTTACTATTTTGAACCATCTGCAAATTGGCTGTCTCCCCCTCCCTCCCTTTTCCAGAATCTGCTAAATGGCACTGGTCCCAGGACAGAATCCTCAAGCACCCCACCGTTTACTTCTATCCACTGGAAAAACTGATCATTTAGTCCAGTCCTACTCCTTGTTTCCTACCGTTTAACCAGTTACTGATCCAGGAGAGAACCTTCCCTCCTAAACCATGACTATTTAGTTTTCTCAAAAATCTTTGTTGAAGGACTGTGTCAAAGGCTTTTTGAGTGTCTAAATAGTCAATATTGACCAGATTGCACATCTCCACATACGGTGGAGCTAGTGCTGCCCTGAAAACAGCATCTTCTAAGCTTTCAGTTTATGACCAACTCCACTAGAAAAATCGGCATTCTTGGTGGAGGATATCTTGTGTTTTGCAGAAGCTCTTTGCTTCAAGTTTTCTATATCAGGTCATCCTGCAGGGCCAGTACAAGAAACAGAAGAAATGCCCTGCGGTTAATATTAGATGTTCACACCATGTTATATATTTTGACAGCTGGCTGCCTGGAATTCTGCTCACCAAATCCTTTGGCACAAACAGGCTGAAAGGCCTTCCCACATGACTTATCACACAATATGTCACCACATTATTCTCGCTGCTGCCAAAAGCTGACAAGGAGAAAGAAGGAAAGAGAAACCAAGTAACAGAAACCCTCTCAAGCTCTCATACCTCAAAGCTGGTCAGTACCCCTCTCTCGCAAGGGGACATATCTCCTAAAGAAGGGATTAGAAACATAGGCACAATTAGAGCTGGTAGAACTGATCTCAAAAGTTATAAAATAAATGTATTTGTTTCAACCATAGGTCACAACAAAGTACAAAATCAAAAAAAGGCAAAAGCTGCAATGAGAATAAAATTACATTAAGTTACAACAACACTAAACAAGACAGCACAGTCTAGCTGACCAAATTTATTCAGTCAATTTCTGTAATTCAGAGATAATTAATGGAAGAAATAACCAAACCCTGAAATAGAGAGAGGAGCCATGTTTCCCTAAGGAGGTGTGTCAATGCTCAGCTTAGCCAAGAAAGTACACATTTGACCAGCAAGGTCATGGGCAAAATTTGCCACTTTCACTGTAATCTGGTCTTTAGGATTAGCCAGCAGATAGGACAGGTTTAATGCTGTGTCCCAATGTGTTTTTCCTACTAAAAGAGGGGTCATTAATTTAGTTCGTATTCCTGCCGTAGCCATGCAACCAAACAAATAACGGGGAAGATCCTCAATCTGCTCCGAACCACAAGAGCAGAGCCTCAGGTCATACGGAATCCCTCTATATCTACCCTCCAGTACTGGTGATGGCATCTGCTGGAACCTTAATAACGTCAAAGCCCTACAAATTGTACAATTACTAACAGTAGTCAAATAGTGTTCACACTGATGCTGTGATTTAAATTTCCAGTACCATGGAGCGGTTCTGGCTAAAGGGAGAGTAGCCAAATCAGTTTGCGCACATCTCTCTCCCCCTCTCCCTCGATTCTTAATTATGGCCCCAGCCTTACCCTGGTCAAACACTTGAAAAAATACAATGGAAAATCCTGCTGACTTTAGCAATCTATCTGGAGTACTCCTCCATGGAAAGCCAATGTCAAGCTGCAAATGCTCATTCCAGCATAATCTGGGCAATCGCTCACTAGGCCTCGAGATCACTCTCAGCCAATAATCAAGCATGTACGGATGGGTCTTCCTCTTTGGAGGAAGTACACCAGTCTCTGCCCTGATCATAAACAATGGCATACTTTTAGGAACACCTAATATATTCCAGATCAAACTTTTGAAAGACCTCCAAAACTTCCCAAGCAACCTAGCCCCATAACTCTGTACCATATAGTGCCTGGCGGGGTATATATGAAAGGAATAAATGGTGTCCATCAATGAGGGAAAGGAGACACATACCATTAAGTAACACTGGATAAACGAGACTGTAGAGAAATTACCCTTTGCTGGCCGGGTGTAGAAGCCTGCTTGCCAATGTGGGAGGCGAAGAGAGAGGAGAAAGCAGACAGAATTCTGCCACTGCTCTCCCACCACCATTTCATGGCCCAGCCAGGAGTTTACAACAGTGCAGGTGGGACATAGTGCTCTTGTTGCCCAGAAGGAGGACTATGCCCCGCCCATATAAACTAGCATGGGTGGAGACTAGAGCTGAACGGGTAGTGAAAAAAAATAAATGCTCATGTCCCCCTCTCCTCTGCCGATTTTGAGCAGTGCATGCTCGACCCAAACAAAATTCAAACAAATGATCCAGCACCCAGTTTCTTTGCCATTTTGAGTATTTTGTTTATTTTTGTTCATTTTGTAAAATTTGTTGGGTTTTTTTTTGTTCCTGGTGGAAACAAGGCAAACAAGACAACAAAAACTGGGTGCTGGAGCAGTGTTCGTTACTCAGTTTGTTCATTTTGGGTCATCCATATGCGATTGATTTACTTGATTTTGAGGGTTCTTGTTTCAGCTCTAGTGTGAACTTGCAGCACAGGTAAGGAGCACTTACAAAAGCAGAGTGATAATTATTCAGGAGTAGGAAGTACATATTCCTGAAAAAATCAGGTGTACATACTCCACTTTGGTTTGTATTGAGAAGTAGCTGATCATGTGAATGCTTATCGGTGTGAGGGTCCAGTGATCATTACATTGAAGCTGGGACGGGGTGGTGGTGGAAGGAAATTGATGCAGTACTATTTCAGTTGAAACAGCTGGTCTGAATGCTACTAAAGTGGAGCAGTTAAATTTGATTTAATCAAAAGTTACTTCAGTTTACCTCTATTCTTCGTAACGTGGCCTGAATCTCACGGCCTTTGGCTCCTATTTTCATACCCCTCACTCTTCTTGTTCTGAGGAAAGTCAGGCCTTCTCTGCAAGGTAAGGAAATAGGAGTTGATGCTTTGTTTTACAAATAAGCTTAAATACAATAATAGTTTGACTAGTATGTATGTGTAGAGAGCTAACTGAGGAAGGGGGTGGTCACGCCAGGGCAGGGCATGGTCCCTCACAACTTGGGATCCTTGCTACTCACTTACCAAGAAACTTCAGTTTTGCCACAGGGCTTTTGTTTCACCAGTGACATTCAGATTTCTTCTCTCAGCAACCCCTCCTCCAACACAGCTGTGCAAGTCTAAACAAATGGTGCTTTCATCCTGCATTTATCAAATAAACAGCAGCCTCTGTTGCTGTTCTTGTGCACTTTGGTTACATAGGAGTATTGACCACCACCAAATTCACTTTAGGTACTAAGTGTGTCCCCTTTGCAACAATCCAAAACACACAACAATCCTTTTGCTGTCTGTCAGTCATTGGGATGACTCTTCCTGTTGGCCACTTGGTTTGTGAGACCAGGCTCCAAACCCATCTGAGATCTGCAAAAGCCCCAACTTGAGACTAGCTACAGTATGGGTGAGGAACCTGTGGTCCGTGGGCCAAATCCAGTCTGTGGCCTATTTTCCATCTGATCCCTTTCCAATTTCTGGATCTGGCCTGTGAATTCAGTTCCTACTTTCAAACACTGAAGGAGTGAGCGTAGATTGAGGGCATGTACTCAAGGATGGATCGATGATCTAGATAGACCCTCATCTTCTAACCCCATCTTGGGCAAATCCATTAAGCACCCCCCATCACCAACTCCTATAAGGCCGCAGAGCTTGTACTAATTTTCAGAGAGACCCACCAGAGGGAAAAGGTTCACCCCCTCAAGTTACAACTCGTTTTAGGCCACCCAATCAATACAAGGCTATGAAGCAGCAGGGTATACAAGATACAATTAAGTGGTTTGCGATATTGTAGGAAGTTACTTCCTGCACTCAAGGTGTTTTCAAAGGGTCCATAACTCGTGCATGTGCGTTTGTTGTGCATGAGAACACACAGATGTGGGCCACTGAATCATAGGACAAAGGAACCTCAGAGCCATCTAGTCCAAAGCGCCTTTTCCAAGGAAGGATGCCCTATACTTTGCTTGTTCTTTGAAAAACTGGACCAGACATCTGTGTATGGCTATCAGATAGCTAATTTGTGAACTTCCACCCCCTCCCTAACTGCCCCACTGCAATGAGACCAGAAAGGGATTGCTGTCACTACAGATCAGCAGTCAAGCAGCAAAACTTTCATGCTGAAACTTGGGAGCAGGGGGGGTTGGAATCCCCATCCCTTGAAAAACAGTGGGGTTTGCAAGGCAGATGGCGATCACTCCTATTTCCCACTGTTCAGTATGGAGCCTTGTACATACCTGGGGCTTCCCCCCCACCCCCAATTCAGCCAAGCAGTGAGGAAGAAGGGCTATCCCCTACACCTCGTAAGCCTCTGTGTGGGGTTACTTCCCACTGGTCATATGGGCAGCAGGGAAGAGGAGTGTTCCTTACCCCACAGTAGGGGTTGCAAGTTCAAGGACCCCTCCAGATATTTATAATAAATCTATATTCTGTGGTGTGCATTAATTCAAATTAAAGAGAAGGTTTCCTTTAATTCAAGATATCAGGTCTGCACTGTACACGATGATATCTTAAGGGTAAAGAATAGGACATGGCAGAGGGCTAGCAATGTGGCATGAGGAACAGAATCAAAGGCAAACACCAAGGTGGATGTGAAATCAAGACGTATGTGGGTTCTCAATGGCAAGAAAGGCTGAACACAATTGTGGGACCACAGCAGAGAGAACTTCATGGATTGAGTCAGCCTAGCAATGGTAATGACAATATTCAATGTGCTTTAAAATCTCCACCCATAAAGTAGCACCTCTAATTCAGCTCATCATGCAAAGGTTTTCACACAGATTGCTTATACACAAAGTTGCAGGGCAGCTGTCAGTTTCAGAAATAAGGCAAGGGATTTAGAAAACAGAAAACAGTCAACTAACGTTATCTAGGTTTCATTCTTCCACCACATACAGGCTCTATCCTGTGACCTGCAGATAACCTACATGTGTATTTTAGTTACATAATCTCTCAGTCAATTCAAACATTCCCTATAGGAATGAAAAATCAGCAGCATAAAGATACTCCCTTTCTGTACCTTCTTCCCCAGTGGAGAGCTTTCACTGCATGTTGATGAGTAATAGCACTACACATTTTTATATATTCTGCACCTCTGTTGTATTTATTTATATATTAAAAACACAGAGAATCAGTCCCCATTCAGGACAGCCCAATCCTGCACCAGATAATGTGCAGACAGCATGCAAGTTATCTGTTGCAGGATCTGATTTATAGTATTTTAAATATTGGTGGGGCAAATACAGCATGTGTATTCCGCCAACTGCAGTATAATTTTTTAATCTTAATTAATTTGGCCCAAAACATAGAATAAAACAGAAAAGCTAGCAGCCGTTCAAGATTAGCTTGGTGGTTTCTGTCTATTTCATATTTTACAAGTTGCTGTAGCCACAAATTATCAATCTACATTTCTTGTCTAAAAAAACAAGCAAGGCCAGACTGCACCTTCGAGACTGAATTTCTCCTCACCCAACAAGATGGCTCCCCCTAGACTAAGGATAAGACACAAGAAGAGAAAAGGTAGCACTGCCGGTCTGTACAATAGCAGCAAAAGTATCCTACATCAAAGCATTACATCATATAATCTTTTTATTTATTTGGATTTACATTCCACCCTTTTCTGTAGGCTCAGGGCTGCTTAAACACACACAAAAATATAAGTCAATGAAAATGAGCCATATAAAATCTCAGTTAAAACCACTCAGCCCTACCTCCCCCCCACCCCAAAAAAGAGTCTGGCTAAATAAGTAGGTTTTACATTGGCTTCTGAAGATGCCCAGGCTTTGGCAAACCTCCAGAAGAAGGGAGTTCCAAAGCTGTGGGGCAACCCCCTCAAGAACACTTCTCTGCATTTCCGTGTTGTTTGGACTGGATGCAGTGGTGGAACCTGCAAGAGGCGGCCCCCAGATGATCTAAGGGAGCCCAATGGAACGTGTGTGTGTACACACGTGTTGGGAGGAGACAATCTTTTAGATATGCAAGCCCAAGTCCAATGGCAAAAAAGCATCCCACCCAGGTGCCTCAGAGGCATTATGCACAAGGACACGAATTGATTGACCAAACCAATTTACATCTAAAAGGTTCTGATTATGAATCCCAGTTGGACGTATTTGCAATTACAGCACTTTGGGGGAAGGAAGTTCAGTCACCAAAACTAGATTACAGTAACCAAAGAGCTGACTGCCATGCACGGATACTATACAACGTTTTGGTCTGTCTATGGGTTTTGCAGTTTTTTCTCTAAGTATGAGAGTTTATTCTACCTTTCCTATTTCCTTTTCTTCCTTTGCTTTATTTCCTCTTTATCGTTTTCTGCCCTTGCCAAGGAGGGGGCAGGAGACTTGAGTTAGCTGCAATGCTAGCATTAGTTTGGGTCACTGTTTACTTGGCCCCATTGCCAGAGCATTTGCCATGCTTTCATATGTATGGGCTGGGCTGACCCTGCTTCTCTGGTGAGAAATATGGTGGGCAAAGAGGTACAGATCAAAGCCACCCAGCTTCTTTGCAAAAAGTAATAAAATTATTTTTATATATAAATATAGATATATAAAAAAGTAGTGGGGGGGGGGGGGAGGCTTGAAAGTAGTAAAGTGTCTCTCCACCTCCACAAACCCTGTAATTCAAGCACTGCTTGCTCCCCCCTCTTTATTTGAAGTCCCACAACAGATTTTTGGTGGACCTGCTTAGTAACTAACACCTTACCACCCAAGATGTTCAAAAGCCTGTTTGAAATGGTTCAGGAAAGGCAAAAAAAGTTACAGCACATATTTTACTTTTAGGTTTCAAAGCGCTTTGCAATCCTCCAATTCTGTGAGGTAGGTCATTATTATTCCCATTTTAGAGATGGGAAACTGAAGCCGAGACTTGCCTAAGGCAGTGCAGTGAGTTCATGGCTAAGAGGTAATTTGAACTTTGGTCTCCCAGGTCCAAGTCCAGCACCTTATCTAGTAGGCTACACTGGCTCTCTACAATAGCACTAGGCAGCTGAATTAATACAGCATGTCTTCCAAAGTCAAGAGAAATATAAAACTATATCTTGAAAAATTAACCACTAGCTTACTCAAAAGGAAACTTATACTTGTATCATTAGGAACCAAATTACATACTCCAAAAGGGGAAGAGAGCATACAGTGAAAAACTTGTTTCTCCAAGTGATCCCTGAAGCTGAAGTCTAAACAAATCATTAACATTTTAGGGCAGGGGCCCAGCAGCTCCAGGAACATCTGGATTGCATCAGCTTTCTTGATCCCTCACAGCCCAGCTTTCGTCCAGGCTATGACACTGAGACTGTGCTTGAGGCCTTGGTCGATTATCTGCACCAGGAGCTGGACTGAAGTAGGTCCACTCTTATGATTTTGTTAGTTCTTTCAACGGCTTTTGACACTGTTGACCATGAGATGTTTGTGACCCGCCTGCGGTACTGTGCCGGAGTGGGTGGAACTGTTCTTGAATGGTTCTATTGGTTTCTGGCCAGAAGAACTCAGTATGTGGCACTGGGATACATCATCTCCCTGGAACCTCACGTGTGGAGTTCCACAGGGATCCATTCTGTGCCCACTCCTGTTCAAGGTGTACATGCAGCCTTTGGGCAAGAGGGTTTGAAATTTGGTGTCATCAGTATGCTGGGCTTCAAATAAAGGAGTATGCTGATGACACCCAGCTACACCTCTCGTTTTCATCTGACTCAGGCCCTGCTGTCTCTGTTTGCGCCCAGTGTCTGGCTGCGGTGGGGGATTGGATGAGGACGAGCCGTCTGAAGCAGAATCCCAACAAAATGGAGGTGATGTTGGTGGGTAAGGGCGAGGAAGTGGAGGCCCCTATCATTGATGGGGTGCGTCCCTCCTTGGTCCCTCAGGTTCGGAGTCTAGGAGTCCTCAATTGGCAGCTCTGCATGGATGCCCAGGAGTGAGTTTGGTAAATTACATCTGGTCTGACGTCTCCAACCACACATCTCGGGCTCCGATTTTACCACCGTCATCCATATATTCATCCCCTTGAGATTGGACTACTACAACACACTCTACGTGGGGCTACCCTTGGCAATGACCCGGAGGCTGTAGCTGGTGCAGAATGAGGCGGCTCGCCTTCTTGCAGGGATGGACCACCGGGAGCACGCAACACCTGTGCTCTTCTCCCTGCACTGGCTGCCTATAGTCTTCTGGGCCCGATTCAAGGTGTTGGTTATTACCTTTAAAGCCCTATATGGCCTGGACCCCACTTACCTGCAGAACTGCCTCATCCCTCGTGTTCTAGACCGGCCCTTGCGGTCGGCCGGGGGCGCCCTCTTGGAGGTCCCCAAAGAGGCGACGTTCCAGAGGGCTTTCTCGATGACTGTGCCGTGGCTATGGAATTCCCTCCCGGTAGAGATTTGTCTCTCTGGATCTCCCCTCCTTCTGCAGGAAATGCAAAACCTGGCTGTTTCGCCAGGCATTTGGTGAGGGGGACAGGTAGTGGGTGGGTGGGGCTTTTTGGGGGAGGGGGGATTAAGGAGTATTTATTTTCTCAAGTCTCTGCTGTTTTATCGGTTTTTAACTGATATTTTATATTATATTTTATATTTTTATGATGTGTTGCTCGCTGCCCCGAACTGCCATTGGGCAGGAGGGGGCAGGATACAAATGTTAGAATAAATGAACTTGGTAACCCTCATTTCAGTCATACAGTCTTCATTATTATTGGCTCTGTCTAGTCCCCCATAAACACATGAACCTTAATGGTAGGTAAACAACACACTCCCTCCTTTCCTGGCAACTAAAATGTCAGAAGACACTTGTAATTTTTACAAACAAAAACAAACAAACAAACCCAACAAAACCAATAAAAAAGTAAGCCCTGATATAAAACAGGACATTCAATGCCTTTACATCTGTATGTTCTAATTGGATTTCTTTCCAAAGCATTAGATTTGCTATTACTTTCCCATGAAAGTAAAATTCAAAGTAACACTGAACCCTCTGGAAAAGACAGCCACAGTGGAAGTCTGAATAGAGTACCACCGTTATAGACACTGCTAAGGAAATACCACCCACTTCAGGGAAAGGTGGAGTTTTTCCCAACTCCTTTGTATTCCAAAACTCCGACTGCAATCCACCACACAATTTAGACTGACTTATTACAAAACCATTACAGTCCTCATGTAAGCATGTATTAAGTACCGTTCCATACCTCACTGACTTCAGTGGGATTTAACCAAATGCTTAAATTCCCTCCTAAACAAAGATATTTCCTGAAACAGAGATCTGTGGGGGAAAAGATGTCACTTGGTTATAAGTACTGGGCTCACCTCACACCACCTGTGCCCGCCTCCTCGTTTTGCAGGGGGCTGGAAGCCAGTCTGGGACTCCACCGAGCCCCAGAGTTTTGTCCCCCCTCCCCCCCATGGCAGAGGGAGAGGGAGGCCAGGTCAATGACTTCTCCCCAGCTTCCAGAGGGGCTTTGGCTCTGACAGGGGCTTTAAAGCGGCGTGTCTGTTGAAAACACTGCAGGCGTGCACCGCAGGTGCGCGCCGACCCTTAGGCAGGACCTCGGGGGGCTGGGGTGTGGTGAATGTGTGTTCTCTGTGTATCAGCGGGTGTTTTGGGGTTTTTTATTGTGGTTGGGAGGGAATGCAGGATATGGGAGGGGAGTGGGAATCCTCCCCCAATCCAGGGCGGGACAGCCGGAGGGGGGTCGTGGCTGGTCGGGAGTGGTGGTGTTGACACAGTCATTGGGGTTGTGATGGGGTGCAGGAGGTATGGTCCTACTGGGGAAATGTTTGAGCTGTGAGGTGGGACAGATGCTTGTTGTCGGTCCCTCTCAATTCCCACTTAGCAACTGGGCAGGTGGTTCAGAATCAGACGGTTCCTGACCTCATTTTAATGCTGGTAAATGCGAGGTCAGTACTTAATAAGGCAACAACTGTCCATGAACTGATCCTGGACCATGCTGCCGACCTTGTATGTATCACGGAAACCTGGCTGGACACTGAGTCGGGGCCTATTTTGGCTGACCTTGTTCCAGCCGGGTATCCCGTGCAGCATCAGCTGTGGTCGGAGGGGTGGGGGGGGGGCAGTGTAGCTGTGATTTTTAGGGAGTTTTGGGCTGTTCGGAGGTATCCAGTGCAATCTATATTGGGTATTGAGGGTCTCCACCTGGTGCTGGATTTGGCAGGGGGCAGTTTGGGGGGTTCTGCTTATATACCGTGCGCCTACCTGTACAGCAGCCTCCCTGTATGCTCTAGTGGAGGTGGTGTCGGAGGTGGTGTTGTGGTCCTCAAAGACGACTGTCCTGGGGGTCTTCAACATACACGCCGATGCCGACCTTAGGGGTGCAGAACAGGAGTTCATGGCCACCATGAACCTGTCTCAGATTGTTAGTGGCCCGACGCACCGGGGGGGGGTCATACCTTGGACCTTGTATTTTGCTCTGGCCTTGAGACGGGGGGGGGGGGGGGGGGGGGGGGGGGGGGGGG